>JAKFHT010000647.1:0-52946 GCA_023783455.1 Erythrocebus patas | reverse complement strand
TTACATCTTTCCTTCAAGAAGCCTTCGCTAAGGCTGTTCTTGTGGAATTGGCAAAGTGATATTTGGAAGCCCATAGAGGGCTATGGTGAAAAAGGAAATATCTTCCGTTCAAAACTGGAAAGAAGCTTTCTGAGAAACTGCTCTGTGTTCTGTTAATTCATCTCACAGAGTTACATCTTTCCTTCAAGAAGCCTTCGCTAAGGCTGTTCTTGTGGAATTGGCAAAGTGATATTTGGAAGCCCATAGAGGCTATGGTGAAAAAGGAAATATCTTCCGTTCAAAACTGGAAAGAAGCTTTCTGAGAAACTGCTCTGTGTTCTGTTAATTCATCTCACAGAGTTACATCTTTCCTTCAAGAAGCCTTTCACTAAGGCTGTTCTTGTGGAATTGGCAAAGTGATATTTGGAAGCCCATAGAGGGCTATGGTGAAAAAGGAAATATCTTCCGTTCAAAACTGGAAAGAAGCTTTCTGAGAAACTGCTCTGTGTTCTGTTAATTCATCTCACAGAGTTACATCTTTCCTTCAAAAGCCTTTCGCTAAGGCTGTTCTTGTGGAATTGGCAAAGTGATATTTGGAAGCCCATAGAGGGCTATGGTGAAAAAGGAAATATCTTACGTTCAAAACTGGAAAGAAGCTTTCTGAGAAACTGCTCTGTGTTCTGTTAATTTATCTCACAGAGTTACATCTTTCCCTTCAAGAAGCCTTGCGCTAAGGCTGTTCTTGTGGAATTGGCAAAGTGATATTTGGAAGCCCATAGAGGGCTATAGTGAAAAGGAAATATCTTCCGTTCAAAACTGGAAAGAAGCTTTCTGAGAAACTGCTCTGTGTTCTGTTAATTCATCTCACAGAGTTACATCTTTCCTTCAAGAAGCCTTTCGCTAAGGCTGTTCTTGTGGAATTGGCAAAGTGATATTTGGAAGCCCATAGAGGGCTATGGTGAAAAAGGGCTTTCTGAGAAACTGCTCTGTGTTCTGTTAATTCATCTCACAGAGTTACATCTTTCCCTTCAAGAAGCCTTTCGCTAAGGCTGTTCTTGTGGAATTGGCAAAGGGATATTTGGAAGCCCATAGAGGGCTATGGTGAAAAAGGAAATATCTTCCGTTCAAAACTGGAAAGAAGCTTTCTGAGAAACTGCTCTGTGTTCTGTTAATTCATCTCACAGAGTTACATCTTTCCCTTCAAGAAGCCTTTCGCTAAGGCTGTTCTTGTGGAATTGGCAAAGGTATATTTGGAACCCATAGAGGGCTATAGTGAAAAAGGAAATATCTTCCGTTCAAAACTGGAAAGAAGCTTTCTGAAAAACTGATCTGTGTTCTGTTAATTCATCTCACAGAGTTACATCTTTCCCTTCAAGAAGCCATTCGCTAAGGCTGTTCTTGTGGAATTGGCAAAGGGATATTTGGAAGCCCATAGAGGGCTATGGTGAAGAAGGAAATATCATGGAAAGAAGCATTCTGAGAAACTGCTCTGTGTTCTGTTAATTCATCTCACAGAGTTACATCTTTCCCTTCAAGAAGCCTTTCGCTAAGGCTGTTCTTGTGGAATTGGCAAAGGGATATTTGGAAGCCCATAGAAGGCTATAGTGAAAAAGGAAATATCTTCCGTTCAAAACTGGAAAGAAGCTTTCTGAGAAACTGCTCTGTGTTCTGTTAATTTATCTCACAGAGTTACATCTTTCCCTTCAACAAGCCTTTCGCTAAGGCTGTTCTTGTGGAATTGGCAAAGGGATATTTGGAAGCCCATAGAGGGCTATAGTGAAAAAGGAAATATCTTCGGTTCAACACTGGAAAGAAGCTTTCTGAGAAACTGCTCTGTGTTCTGTTAATTCATCTCACAGAGTTACATCTTTAACTTCAAGAAGCCTTTCGCTAAGGCTGTTCTTGTGGAATTGGCAAAGGGATATTTGGAAGCCCGTAGAATGCTATAGGGAAAAAGGAAATATCTTCCGTTCAAAACTGTAAAGAAGCTTTCTGAGAAACTGCTCTGTGTTCTGTTAATTCATCTCACAGAGTTACATCTTTCCCTTCAAGAAGCCTTTCGCTAAGGCTGTTCTTGTGGAATTGGCAAAGGGATATTTGGAAGCCCATAGAGGGCTATGGTGAATAAGGAAATATCATGGAAAGAAGCATTCTGAGAAACTGCTCTGTGTTCTGTTAATTCATCTCACAGAGTTACATCTTTCCCTTCAAGAAGCCTTTCGCTAAGGCTGTTCTTGTGGAATTGGCAAAGGGATATTAGGAAGCCCATAGGGGGCTATGTTGAAATAGGAAATATCTTCCGTTCAAAATTGGCAAGAAGCTTTCTGAGAAACTGCTCTGTGTTCTGTTAATTCATCTCACAGAGTTATATGTTTCCCTTCAACAAGCCTATCGCTAAGGCTGTTCTTGTAGAATTGGCAAAGAGATATATGGAAGCCTATAGAGGGCTATAGTGAAAAAGGAAATATCTTCCGTTCAAAACTGGAAAGAAGCTTTCTGAAGAACTGATCTGTGTTCTGTTAATTCATCTCACAGAGTTACATCTTTCCCTTCAAGAAGCCATTCGCTAAGGCTGTTCTTGTGGAATTGGCTAAGGGATATTTGGAAGCCCATAGAAGGCTACGGTGAAAAAGGAAATATCTTCCGTACAAAACTGGAAAGAGGCTTTCTGAGAAACTGCTCTGTGTTCTATTAATTCATCTCACACAGTTACATCTTTCCCTTCAAGAAGCCTTTCGCTAAGGCTGTTCTTGTGGAATTGGCAAAGGGATATATGGAAGCCTATAGGGGGCTATAGTGAAAAAGGAAATATCTTCCGTTCAAAACTGGAAAGAAGCTTTCTGAAGAACTGATCTGTGTTCTGTTAATTCATCTCACAGAGTTACATCTTTCCCTTCAAGGAGCCATTCGCTAAGGCTGTTCTTGTGGAATTGGCAAAGGGATATTTGGAAGCCCATAGAAGGCTACGGTGAAAAAGGAAATATCTTCCGTACAAAACTGGAAAGAGGCTTTCTGAGAAACTGATCTGTGTTCTGTTAATTCATCTCACAGAGTTACATCTTTCACTTCAAGAAGCCTTTCGCTAAGGCTGTTCTTGTGGAATTGGCAAAGGGATGATTGAAAGCCCATAGAGGGCTATAGTGAAAAAGGAAATATCTTCCGTTCAAAACTGGAAAGAAGCTTTCTGAGAAACTGCTCTGTGTTCTGTTAATTTATCTCACAGAGTTACATCTTTCCCTTCAAGAAGCCTTTCGCTAAGGCTGTTCTTGTGGAATTGGCAAAGGGATATTTGGAAGCCCGTAGAGGGCTATAGTGAAAAAGGAAATATCTTCCCTTCAAAACTGGAAAGAAGCTATCTGTGAAAGTGCTCTGTGTTCTTTTAATTCATCTCACAGAGTTACATCTTTCCCTTCAAGAAGCCTTTCGCTAAGGCTGTTCTTGTGGAATTGGCAAAGGGATATTTGGAAGCCCGTAGAGGGCTATAGTGAAAAAGGAAATATCTTCCGTTCAAAACTGGAAAGAAGCTTTCTGAGAAACTGCTCTGTGTTCTGTTAATTCATCTCACAGAGTTACATCTTTCCCTTCAAGAAGCCTTTCGCTAAGGCTGTTCTTGTGGAATTGGCAAAGGGATATTTGGAAGCCTGTAGAGGGTTATAGTGAAAAAGGAAATATCTTCCGTTCAAAACTGGAAAGAAGCTTTCTGAAGAACTGCTCTGTCTTCTGTTAATTGGTCTCACAGAGTTACATCTTTCCCTTCAAGAAGCCTTTCGCTAAGGCTGTTCTTGTGGAATTGGCAAAGGGATATTTGGAAGCCCATAGAGGGCTATGGTGAAGAAGGAAATATCTTCCCCTGAAAACTGGAAAGAAGCTTTCTGAGAAACTGCTCTGTGTTCTGTTAATTCATCTCACAGAGTTACATCTTTCCCTTCAAGAAGCCTATCGCTAAGGCTGTTCTTCTGGAATTGGCAAAGGGATATATGGAAGCCCATAGAGGGCTATAGTGAAAAAGGACATATCTTCCGTTCACAACTGGAAATAAGCTTTCTGAGAAACTGCTCTGTGTTCTGTTAATTCATCTCACAGAGTTACATCTTTCCCTTCAAGAAGCCTTTCGCTAAGGCTGTTCTTGTGGAATTGGCAAAGGATATTTGGAAGCCCATAGAGGGCTACGGTGAAAAAGGAAATATCTTCCGTAGAAAACTGGAAAGCAGGTTTCTGAGAAACTGCTCTGTGTTCTGTTAATTGATCTCACAGAGTTACATCTTTCCTTCAAGAAGCCTTTCGCTAAGGCTGTTCTTGTGGAATTGGCAAAGGGATATTTGAAAGCCCATAGAGGCTATGGTGAAAAAGGAAATATCTTCCGTTCAAAACTGGAAAGAAACTTTCTGAGAAACTGCTCTGTGTTCTGTTAATTCATCTCACAGAGTTACATCTTTCCCTTCAAGAAGCCTTTCGCTAAGGCTGTTCTTGTGGAATTGGAAAAGGGATATTTGGAAGCCCATAGAGGGCTATGGTGAAGAAGGAAATATCTTCCGTTCAAAAGTGGAAAGAAGCTTTCTGAGAAACTGCTCTGTGTTCTGTTAATTCATCTCACAGAGTTACATCTTTCCTTCAAGCCTTTCGCTAAGGCTGTTCTTGTGGAATTGGCAAAGGGATATTTGGAAGCCCTTAGAGGGCTATAGTGAAAAAGGAAATATCTTCCGTTCAAAACTGGAAAGAAGCTTTCTGAGAAACTGCTCTGTGTTCTGTTAATTCATCTCACAGAGTTACATCTTTCCCTTCAAGAAGCCTTTCGCTAAGGCTGTTCTTGTGGAATTGGCAAAGGGATATTTGGAAGCCCATAGAGGGCTATGGTGAATAAGGAAATATCATGGAAAGAAGCATTCTGAGAAACTGCTCTGTGTTCTGTTAATTCATCTCACAGAGTTACATCTTTCCCTTCAAGAAGCCTTTCGCTAAGGCTGTTCTTGTGGAATTGGCAAAGGGATATTTGGAAGCCCATAGAGGCTATGGTGAAAAAGGAAATATCTTCTACAAAACTGGAAAGAGGCTTTCTGAGAAACTGCTCTGTGTTCTGTTAATTCATCTCACAGAGTTACATCTTTCCCTTCAAGAAGCCTATCGCTAAGGCTGTTCTTGTGGAATTGGCAAAGGGATATTTGGAAGCCCATAGAGGCTATAGTGAAAAAGGAAATATCTTCCGTTCAAAACTGGAAAGAAGCTTTCTGAGAAACTGCTCTGTGTTCTGTTAATTTATCTCACAGAGTTACATCTTTCCCTTCAAGAAGCCTTTCGCTAAGGCTGTTCTTGTGGAATTGGCAAAGGGATATTTGGAAGCCCATAGAGGGCTATGGTGAAGAAGGAAATATCTTCTGTTCAAAACTGGAAAGAAGCTTTCTGAGAAACTGCTCTGTGTTCTCTTAATTCATCTCACAGAGTTACATCTTTCCTTCAAAGCCTTCGCTAAGGCTGTTCTTGTGGAATTGGCAAAGGATATTTGGAAGCCCATAGAGGCTATGGTGAAAAAGGAAATATCTTCCGTTCAAAACTGGAAAGAAGCTTTCTGAGAAACTGCTCTGTGTTCTGTTAATTCACCTCACAGAGTTACATCTTTCCTTCAAGAAGCCTCGCTAAGGCTGTTCTTGTGGAATTGGCAAAGGGATATTTGGAAGCCCATAGAGGGCTATAGTGAAAAAGGAAATATCTTCCGTTCAAAACTGGAAAGAAGCTTTCTGAGAAACTGCTCTGTGTTCTGTTAATTCATCTCACAGAGTTACATCTTTCCCTTCAAGAAGCCTATCGCTAAGTGTGTTCTTGTGGAATTGGCAAAGGGATATTTGGAAGCCCATAGAGGGCTATAGTGAAAAAGGAAATATCTTCCGTTCAAAACTGGAAAGAAGCTTTCTGAGAAACTGCTCTGTGTTCTGTTAATTCATCTCACAGAGTTACATCTTTCCCTTCAAGAAGCCTTTCGCTAAGGCTGTTCTTGTGGAATTGGCAAAGGGATATTTGGAAGCCCATAGAGGCTATAGTGAAAAAGGAAATATCTTCCTTCAAAACTGGAAAGAAGCTTTCTGAGAAACTGCTCTGTGTTCTGTTAATTCATCTCACAGAGTTACATCTTTCCCTTCAAGAAGCCTTTCGCTGAGGCTGTTCTTGTGGAATTGGCAAAGGGATATTTGGAAGCCCATAGAGAGTTATAGTGAAAAAGGAAATATCTTCCGTTCAAAACTGGAAAGAAGCTTTCTGAGAAACTGCTCTGTGTTCTGTTAATTCATCTCACAGAGTTACATCTTTCCCTTCAAGAAGCCTTTCGCTAAGGCTGTTCTTGTGGAATTGGCAAAGGATATTTGGAAGCCCATAGAGGGCTATGGTGAAAAGGAAATATCTTCCGCTCAAAACTGGAAAGAAGCTTTCTGAGAAACTGCTCTGTGTTCTGTTAATTCATCTCACAGAGTTACATCTTTCCTTCAAGAAGCCTTTCGCTAAGGCTGTTCTTGTGGAATTGGCAAAGGATATTTGGAAGCCCATAGAGGGCTATAGTGAAAAAGGAAATATCTTCCGCTTCAAAACTGGAAAGAAGCTTCTGAGAAACTGCTCTGTGTTCTGTTAATTCATCTCACAGAGTTACATCTTTCCTTCAAGAAGCTCTTCGCTAAGGCTGTTCTTGTGGAATTGGCAAAGGGATATTTGGAAGCCCATAGAGGGCTATGGTGAAAAGGAAATATCTTCCGTTCAAAACTGGAAAGAAGCTTTCTGAGAAACTGCTCTGTGTTCTGTTAATTCATCTCACAGAGTTACATCTTTCCTTCAAGAAGCCTAAGGCTGTTCTTGTGGAATTGGCAAAGGATATTTGGAACCCATAGAGGGCTATAGTGAAAAAGGAAATATCTTCCGCTCAAAACTGGAAAGAAGCTTGAAGAACTGATCTGTGTTCTGTTAATTCATCTCACAGAGTTACATCTTTCCTTCAAGAAGCCTTCGCTAAGGCTGTTCTTGTGAATTGGCAAGGATATTTGGAAGCCCATAGAGGCTATGGTGAAAAGGAAATATCTCCGCTCAAAAGAAAGAAGCTTTCTGAGAAACTGCTCTGTGTTCTGTTAATTCATCTCACAGAGTTACATCTTTCCTTCTTCAAGAAGCCTTCGCTAAGGCTGTTCTTGTGGAATTGCAAGGATATTTGGAAGCCCATAGAGGCTATAGTGAAAAAGGAAATATCTTCCGTTCAAAACTGGAAAGAAGCTTTCTGAGAAACTGCTCTGTGTTCTGTTAATTCATCTCACAGAGTTACATCTTTCCTTCAAGAAGCCTTTCGCTAAGGCTGTTCTTGTGGAATTGGCAAAGGGATATTTGGAAGCCCATAGAGGCTATGGTGAAAAGGAAATATCTTCCGTTCAAAACTGGAAAGAAGCTTTCTGAGAAACTGCTCTGTGTTCTGTTAATTCATCTCACAGAGTTACATCTTTCCCTTCAAGAAGCCTTTCGCTAAGGCTGTTCTTGTGGAATTGGCAAAGGGATATTTGGAAGCCCATAGAGGGCTATAGTGAAAAAGGAAATATCTTCCGCTCAAAACTGGAAAGAAGCTATCTGAGAAACTGCTCTGTGTTCTGTTAATTCATCTCACAGAGTTACATCTTTCCCTTCAAGAAGCCTTTGGCTAAGGCTGTTCTTGTGGAATTGGAAAAGGATATTAGGAAGCCCATAGAGGGCTATGGTGAAAAGGAAATATCTTCCGTTCAAAACTGGAAAGAAGCTTTCTGAGAAACTGCTCTGTGTTCTGTTAATACATCTCACAGAGTTACATCTTTCCTCTTCAAGAAGCCTATCGCTAAGGCTGTTCTTCTGGAATCGGCAAAGGATATTTGGAAGCCCATAGAGGCTATAGTGAAAAGGACATATCTTCCGCTCAAAACTGGAAATAAGCTTGAGAAACTGCTCTGTGTTCTGTTAATTCATCTCACAGAGTTACATCTTTCCTTCAAGAAGCCTTTCGCTAAGGCTGTTCTTGTGGAATTGAAAAAGGATATTTGGAAGCCCATAGAGGGCTATGGTGAAAAGGAAATATCTTCCGTTCAAAACTGGAAAGAAGCTTTCTGAGAAACTGCTCTGTGCTTCTGTTAATTGATCTCACAGAGTTACATCTTTCCTTCAAGAAGCCTTCGCTAAGGCTGTTCTTGTGGAATTGGCAAAGGGATATTTGGAAGCCCATAGAAGGCTCCGGTGAAAAAGGAAATATCTTCCGTTCAAAACTGGAAAGAGCTTTCTGAGAAACTGCTCTGTGTTCTGTTAATTCATCTCACAGAGTTACATCTTTCCCTTCAAGAAGCCTTTCGCTAAGGCTGTTCTTGTGGAATTGGCAAAGGATATTTGGAAGCCCATAGAGGGCTATAGTGAAAAAGGAAATATCTTCCGTTCAAAACTGGAAAGAAGCTTGAGAAACTGCTCTGTGTTCTGTTAATTCATCTCACAGAGTTACATCTTTCCCTTCAAGAAGCCTTTCGCTAAGGCTGTTCTTGTGGAATTGGCAAAGGGATATGGAAGCCCATAGAGGGCTATGGTGAAAAGGAAATATCTTCCGAAAACTGGAAAGAAGCTTTCTGAGAAACTGCTCTGTGTTCTGTTAATTCATCTCACAGAGTTACATCTTTCCCTTCACAGCCTTTTCGCTAAGGCTGTTCTTGTGGAATTGGCAAAGGGATATTTGGAAGCCCATAGAGAGGCTACGGTGAAAAGGAAATATCTTCCGCTCAAAACTGGAAAGAAGCTTTCTGAGAAACTGCTCTGTGTTCTGTTAATTCATCTCACAGAGTTACATCTTTCCTTCAAGAAGCCTTTCGCTAAGGCTGTTCTTGTGGAATTGGCAAAGGATATTTGGAAACCCCATAGGGGCTATGTGAAAAAGGAAATATCTTCCATTCAAAACTGGAAAGAAGCTTTCTGAGAACTGCTCTGTGTTCTGTTAATTCATCTCACAGAGTTACATCTTTCCTTCAAGAAGCCTTTCGCTAAGGCTGTTCTTGTGGAATTGGCAAGGATATTTGGAAGCCCATAGAGGGCTATGGTGAAAAGGAATATCTTCCGCTCAAAACTGGAAAGAAGCTTTCTGAGAAACTGCTCTGTGTTCTGTTAATTCATCTCACAGAGTTACATCTTTCCTTCAAGAAGCCTTCGCTAAGGCTGTTCTTGTGGAATTGGCAAGGATATTTAAGCCCATAGAGGGCTATGGTGAAAAAAGGAAATATCTTCCGCTCAAAACTGGAAAGAAGCTTTCTGAGAAACTGCTCTGTGTTCTGTTAATTCATCTCACAGAGTTACATCTTTCCTTCAAGCTTCGCTAAGGCTGTTCTTGTGGAATTGGCAAAGGATATTTGGAAGCCCATAGAGGGCTATTGAAAAGGAAATATCTTCCGCTCAAAACTGGAAAGAAGCTTTCTGAGAAACTGCTCTGTGTTCTGTTAATTCATCTCACAGAGTTACATCTTTCCCTTCAAGAAGCCTTTCGCTAAGGCTGTTCTTGTGGAATTGGCAAAGGGATATTTGGAAGCCCATAGAAGGCTATAGTGAAAAAGGAAATATCTTCCGTTCAAAACTGGAAAGAAGCTTTCTGAGAAACTGCTCTGTGTTCTGTTAATTCATCTCACAGAGTTACATCTTTCCCTTCAAGAAGCCTTTCGCTAAGGCTGTTCTTGTGGAATTGGCAAAGGGATATTTGGAAGCCCATAGAGGGCTATAGTGAAAAAGGAAATATCTTCCGCTCAAAACTGGAAAGAAGCTTGAGAAACTGCTCTGTGTTCTGTTAATTCATCTCACAGAGTTACATCTTTCCCTTCAAGAAGCCTTTCGCTAAGGCTGTTCTTGTGGAATTGGCAAAGGATATTTGGAAGCCCATAGAGGGCTATATGGTGAAAAAAGGAAATATCTCCGTTCAAAACTGGAAAGAAGCTTTCTGAGAAACTGCTCTGTGTTCTGTTAATTCATCTCACAGAGTTACATCTTTCCTTCAAGAAGCCATTCGCTAAGGCTGTTCTTGTGGAATTGGCAAAGGGATATTTGGAAACCCATAGAAGGGCTATCGGTGAAAAAGGAAATATCTTCCCTACAAAACTGGAAAGAAGCTTTCTGAGAAACTGCTCTGTGTTCTGTTAATTCATCTCACAGAGTTACATCTTTCCCTTCAAGAAGCCTTTCGCTAAGGCTGTTCTTGTGGAATTGGCAAGGATATTTGGAAGCCCATAGAGGCTATGGTGAAAAGGAAATATCTTCCGCTCAAAACTGGAAAGAAGCTTTCTGAGAAACTGCTCTGTGTTCTGTTAATTCATCTCACAGAGTTACATCTTTCCCTTCAAGAAGCCTTTCGCTAAGGCTGTTCTTGTGGAATTGTAAAGGATATTTGGAAGCCCATAGAGGGCTATAGTGAAAAAGGAAATATCTTCCGCTCAAAACTGGAAAGAAGCTTTCTGAGAAACTGCTCTGTGTTCTGTTAATTCATCTCACAGAGTTACATCTTTCCTTCAAGAAGCCTTTCGCTAAGGCTGTTCTTGTGAATTGGCAAAGGATATTTGGAAGCCCATAGAGGGCTATGGTGAAAAGGAAATATCTTCGCTCAAAACTGGAAAGAAGCTTTCTGAGAAACTGCTCTGTGTTCTGTTAATTCATCTCACAGAGTTACATCTTTCCTTCAAGAAGCCTTTCGCTAAGGCTGTTCTTGTGGAATTGGCAAAGGATATTTGGAAGCCCATAGAGGGCTATGGTGAAAAGGAAATATCTTCCGTTCAAAACTGGAAAGAAGCTTGAGAAACTGCTCTGTGTTCTGTTAATTCATCTCACAGAGTTACATCTTTCCTTCAAGAAGCCTTTCGCTAAGGCTGTTCTTGTGGAATTGGCAAAGGATATTTGGAAGCCCATAGAGGGCTATAGTGAAAAAGGAAATATCTTCCGCTCAAAACTGGAAAGAAGCTTGAGACTGCTGTGTTCTGTTAATTCATCTCACAGAGTTACATCTTTCCTTCAAGAAGCCTTCGCTAAGGCTGTTCTTGTGGAATTGGCAAAGGATATTTGGAAGCCCATAGAGGGCTATAGTGAAAAAGGAAATATCTTCCGTTCAAAACTGGAAAGAAGCTTTCTGAGAAACTGCTCTGTGTTCTGTTAATTCATCTCACAGAGTTACATCTTTCCTTCAAGAAGTTTCGCTAAGGCTGTTCTTGTGGAATTGGCAAGGGATATTTGGAAGCCCATAGAGGGCTATAGTGAAAAAGGAAATATCTTCCGTTCAAAACTGGAAAGAAGCTTTCTGAGAAACTGCTCTGTGTTCTGTTAATTCATCTCACAGAGTTACATCTTTCCCTTCAAGAAGCCTATCGCTAAGGCTGTTCTTGTGAATTGGCAAGGGATATTTGGAAGCCCATAGAGGGCTATGGTGAAAAGGAAATATCTTCCGTTCAAAACTGGAAAGAAGCTTGAGAAACTGCTCTGTGTTCTGTTAATTCATCTCACAGAGTTACATCTTTCCTTCAAGAAGCCTTCGCTAAGGCTGTTCTTGTGGAATTGGCAAAGGATATTTGGAAGCCCATAGAGGGCTATAGTGAAAAAGGAAATATCTTCCGTCAAAACTGGAAAGAAGCTTGAGAAACTGCTCTGTGTTCTGTTAATTCATCTCACAGAGTTACATCTTTCCCTTCAAGAAGCCTTTCGCTAAGGCTGTTCTTGTGGAATTGGCAAAGGATATTTGGAAGCCCATAGAGGGCTACGAAAAGGAAATATCTTCCGCTTCAAAACTGGAAAGAAGCTTTCTGAGAAACTGCTCTGTGTTCTGTTAATTCATCTCACAGAGTTACATCTTTCCTTCTTCGCTAAGGCTGTTCTTGTGGAATTGGCAAAGGGATATTTGGAAGCCCATAGAGGGCTATAGTGAAAAAGGAAATATCTTCCGCTCAAAACTGGAAAGAAGCTTTCTGAAGAACTGCTCTGTGTTCTGTTAATTCATCTCACAGAGTTACATCTTTCCTTCAAGAAGCCTTTCGCTAAGGCTGTTCTTGTGGAATTGGCAAAGGGATATTTGGAAGCCCATAGAGGGCTATGGTGAAGAAGGAAATATCTTCCGCTCAAAACTGGAAAGAAGCTTGAGAAACTGCTCTGTGTTCTGTTAATTCATCTCACAGAGTTACATCTTTCCCTTCAAGAAGCCTTCGCTAAGGCTGTTCTTGTGGAATTGGCAAAGGATATTTGGAAGCCCATAGAGGGCTATGGTGAAAAGGAAATATCTTCCGCTCAAAACTGGAAAGAAGCTTTCTGAGAAACTGCTCTGTGTTCTGTTAATTCATCTCACAGAGTTACATCTTTCCTTCAAGAAGCTTTCGCTAAGGCTGTTCTTGTGGAATTGGCAAAGGATATTTGGAAGCCCATAGAGGCTATGGTGAAAAAAGGAAATATCTTCCTGCTCAAAACTGGAAAGAAGCTTTCTGAGAAACTGCTCTGTGTTCTGTTAATTCATCTCACAGAGTTACATCTTTCCCTTCAAGAAGCCTTCGCTAAGGCTGTTCTTGTGGAATTGGCAAAGGATATTTGGAACCCATAGAGGGCTATAGTGAAAAAGGAAATATCTTCCGCTCAAAACTGGAAAGAAGCTTTCTGAAGAACTGATCTGTGTTCTGTTAATTCATCTCACAGAGTTACATCTTTCCCTTCAAGAAGCCTTCGCTAAGGCTGTTCTTGTGAATTGGCAAAGGGATATTTGGAAGCCCATAGAGGGCTATAGTGAAAAAGGAAATATCTTCGCTCAAAACTGGAAAGAAGCTTTCTGAGAAACTGCTCTGTGTTCTGTTAATTCATCTCACAGAGTTACATCTTCCCTTCAAGAAGTTTTCGCTAAGGCTGTTCTTGTGAATTGGCAAAGGGATATTTGGAAGCCCATAGAAGGGCTATGGTGAAAAGGAAATATCTTCCGTTCAAAACTGGAAAGAAGCTTGAGAAACTGCTCTGTGTTCTGTTAATTCATCTCACAGAGTTACATCTTTCCTTCAAGAAGCCTTTCGCTAAGGCTGTTGTGGAATTGGCAAAGGGATATTTGGAAGCCCATAGAGGGCTATAGTGAAAAAGGAAATATCTTCCGTTCAAAACTGGAAAGAAGCTTTCTGAGAAACTGCTCTGTGTTCTGTTAATTCATCTCACAGAGTTACATCTTTCCTTCAAGAAGCCTTTCGCTAAGGCTGTTCTTGTGGAATTGGCAAAGGATATTTGGAAGCCCATAGAGGGCTATAGTGAAAAAGGAAATATCTTCCGCTCAAAACTGGAAAGAAGCTTCTGAGAAACTGCTCTGTGTTCTGTTAATTCATCTCACAGAGTTACATCTTTCCTTCAAGCAGCCTTTCGCTAAGGCTGTTCTTGTGGAATTGGCAAAGGATATTTGGAAGCCCTTAGAGGGCTATGGTGAAAAGGAAATATCTTCCGTTCAAAACTGGAAAGAAGCTTGAGAAACTGCTCTGTGTTCTGTTAATTCATCTCACAGAGTTACATCTTTCCTTCAAGAAGCATCGCTAAGGCTGTTCTTCTGGAATTGGCAAAGGATATATGGAAGCCCATAGAGGGCTATGGTGAAAAGGACATATCTTCCGCTCAAAACTGGAAAGAAGCTTTCTGAGAAACTGCTCTGTGTTCTGTTAATTCATCTCACAGAGTTACATCTTTCCTTCAAGAAGCCTTCGCTAAGGCTGTTCTTGTGGAATTGGCAAAGGGATATTTGGAAGCCCATAGAGGGCTATGGTGAAAAGGAAATATCTTCCGCTCAAAACTGAAAGAAGCTTTCTGAGAAACTGCTCTGTGTTCTGTTAATTCATCTCACAGAGTTACATCTTTCCCTTCAAGAAGCCATTCGCTAAGGCTGTTCTTGTGGAATTGGCAAAGGATATTTGGAAGCCCATAGAGGCTATGGTGAAAAGGAAATATCTTCCGCTCAAAACTGGAAAGAAGCTTTCTGAGAAACTGCTCTGTGTTCTGTTAATTCATCTCACAGAGTTACATCTTTCCCTTCAACAAGCCTTTTCGCTAAGGCTGTTCTTGTGGAATTGGCAAGGGATATTTGGAAGATAGAGGGCTATAGTGAAAAAGGAAATATCTTCCGCTCAAAACTGGAAAGAAGCTTTCTGAAGAACTGATCTGTGTTCTGTTAATTCATCTCACAGAGTTACATCTTTCCTTCAAGAAGCCTTTCTAAGGCTGTTCTTGTGGAATTGGCAAAGGATATTTGGAAGCCCATAGAGGGCTATGGTGAAAAGGAAATATCTTCCGTTCAAAACTGGAAAGAAGCTTTCTGAGAAACTGCTCTGTGTTCTGTTAATTCATCTCACAGAGTTACATCTTTCCTTCAAGAAGCCTTTCGCTAAGGCTGTTCTTGTGGAATTGGCAAAGGATATTTGGAAGCCCATAGAGGGCTATAGTGAAAAAGGAAATATCTTCCGTTCAAAACTGGAAAGAAGCTTGAGAAACTGATCTGTGTTCTGTTAATTCATCTCACAGAGTTACATCTTTCCTTCAAGAAGCCTTCGCTAAGGCTGTTCTTGTGGAATTGGCAAAGGATATATGGAAGCCCATAGAGCTATGGTGAAAAGGAAATATCTTCCATTCAAAACTGGAAAGAAGCTTTCTGAGAAACTGCTCTGTGTTCTGTTAATTCATCTCACAGAGTTACATCTTTCCTTCAAGAAGCCTTTCGCTAAGGCTGTTCTTGTGGAATTGGCAAAGGATATTTGGAAGCCCATAGAAGGCGGTGAAAAAGGAAATATCTTCCGCTCAAAACTGGAAAGAAGCTTTCTGAGAAACTGCTCTGTGTTCTGTTAATTCATCTCACAGAGTTACATCTTTCCCTTCACAGCCTTTCGCTAAGGCTGTTCTTGTGGAATTGGCAAAGGATGTTTGGAAGCCCATAGAGGGCTATAGTGAAAAAGGAAATATCTTCCGCTCAAAACTGGAAAGAAGCTTTCTGAGAAACTGCTCTGTGTTCTGTTAATTCATCTCACAGAGTTACATCTTTCCTTCAAGAAGCCTTTCGCTAAGGCTGTTCTTGTGGAATTGGCAAAGAGATATTTGGAAGCCCATAGAGGGCTATGGTGAAAAGGAAATATCTTCCGTACAAAACTGGAAAGAAGCTTGAGAAACTGCTCTGTGTTCTGTTAATTCATCTCACAGAGTTACATCTTTCCCTTCACAGCCTTTTCGCTAAGGCTGTTCTTGTGGAATTGGCAAGGATATTTGGAAGCCCATAGAGGCTATAGTGAAAAAGGAAATATCTTCCGCTCAAAACTGGAAAGAAGCTTGTGAGAAACTGCTCTGTGTTCTGTTAATTCATCTCACAGAGTTACATCTTTCCTTCAAGAGCCTTCGCTAAGGCTGTTCTTGGAATTGGCAAAGGGATATTTGGAAGCCCATAGAGGGCTATAGTGAAAAAGGAAATATCTTCCGCTCAAAACTGGAAAGAAGCTTTCTGAGAAACTGCTCTGTGTTCTGTTAATTCATCTCACAGAGTTACATCTTTCCCTTCAAGAAGCCTTCGCTAAGGCTGTTCTTGTGGAATTAGGATATTTGGAAGCCCATAGAAGGCTATGGTGAAAAAGGAAATATCTTCCGCAAAACTGGAAAGAAGCTTTCTGAGAAACTGCTCTGTGTTCTGTTAATTCATCTCACAGAGTTACATCTTTCCCTTCAAGAAGCCTTCGCTAAGGCTGTTCTTGTGGAATTGGCAAAGGGATATTTGGAAGCCCATAGAGGGCTATAGGTGAAAAAGGAAATATCTTCCGTTCAAAACTGGAAAGAAGCTTTCTGAAGAACTGATCTGTGTTCTGTTAATTCATCTCACAGAGTTACATCTTTCCTTCAAGAAGCCTTTCGCTAAGGCTGTTCTTGTGGAATTGGCAAAGGGATATTTGGAAGCCTATAGAGGGCTATAGTGAAAAGGACATCTTCCGCTCAAAACTGGAAAGAAGCTTGAGAAACTGCTCTGTGTTCTGTTAATTCATCTCACAGAGTTACATCTTTCCCTTCAAGAAGCCTTTCGCTAAGGCTGTTCTGTGGCAAAGGATATTTGAAGCCCATAGAGGGCTATAGTGAAGAAGGAAATATCTTCCGCTCAAAACTGGAAAGAAGCTTTCTGAGAAACTGCTCTGTGTTCTGTTAATTCATCTCACAGAGTTACATCTTTCCCTTCAAGAAGCCTTCGCTAAGGCTGTTCTTGTGAATTGGCAAAGGGATATTTGGAAGCCCATAGAGGGCTATAGTGAAAAAGGAAATATCTTCCGCTCAAAACTGGAAATAAGCTTTCTGAGAAACTGCTCTGTGTTCTGTTAATTCATCTCACAGAGTTACATCTTTCCTTCAAGAAGCCTTCGCTAAGGCTGTTCTTGTGGAATTGGCAAAGGATATTTGGAAGCCCATAGAGGGCTATGGTGAAAAGGAAATATCTTCCGCTCAAACTGAAAGAAGCTTTCTGAGAAACTGCTCTGTGTTCTGTTAATTCATCTCACAGAGTTACATCTTTCCTTCAAGAAGCCTTCGCTAAGGCTGTTCTTGTGGAATTGGCAAAGGATATTTGGAAGCCCATAGAAGGCTATGGTGAAAAGGAAATATCTTCGCACAAAACTGGAAAGAAGCTTTCTGAGAAACTGCTCTGTGTTCTGTTAATTCATCTCACAGAGTTACATCTTTCCCTTCAAGAAGCCTTCGCTAAGGCTGTTCTTGTGGAATTGGCAAGGATATTTGGAAGCCCATAGAGGGCTATAGTGAAAAAGGAAATATCTTCCGCTCAAAACTGGAAAGAAGCTTGAAGAACTGCTCTGTGTTCTGTTAATTCATCTCACAGAGTTACATCTTTCCCTTCAAGAAGCCTTTCGCTAAGGCTGTTCTTGTGGAATTGGCAAAGGATATTTGGAAGCCCATAGAGGGCTATGGTGAAAAGGAAATATCTTCCGCTCAAAACTGGAAAGAAGCTTGAGAAACTGCTCTGTGTTCTGTTAATTCATCTCACAGAGTTACATCTTTCCTTCAAGAAGCCTTCGCTAAGGCTGTTCTTGTGGAATTGGCAAAGGGATATTTGGAAGCCCATAGAGGGCTATGGTGAAAAGGAAATATCTAAACTGGAAAGAAGCTTTCTGAGAAACTGCTCTGTGTTCTGTTAATTCATCTCACAGAGTTACATCTTTCCTTCAAGAAGCCTTCGCTAAGGCTGTTCTTGTGGAATTGGCAAAGGATATTTGGAAGCCCATAGAAGGGCTATGGTGGTGAAAAAGGAAATATCTTCCGCTCAAAACTGGAAAGAAGCTTGAGAAACTGCTCTGTGTTCTGTTAATTCATCTCACAGAGTTACATCTTTCCTTCAAGAAGCCTTCGCTAAGGCTGTTCTTGTGGAATTGGCAAAGGGATGTTTGAAAGCCCATAGAGGGCTATAGTGAAAAAGGAAATATCTTCCGCTCAAAACTGGAAAGAAGCTTTCTGAGAAACTGCTCTGTGTTCTGTTAATTCATCTCACAGAGTTACATCTTTCCTTCAAGCCTTTCGCTAAGGCTGTTCTTGTGGAATTGGCAAGGGATATTTGGAAGCCCAGAGGGCTATAGTGAAAAAGGAAATATCTTCCGTTCAAAACTGGAAAGAAGCTTTCTGAGAAACTGCTCTGTGTTCTGTTAATTCATCTCACAGAGTTACATCTTTCCTTCAAGAAGCCTTTCGCTAAGGCTGTTCTTGTGGAATTGGCAAAGGGATATTTGGTAAGCCCATAGAGGGCTATAGTGAAAAAGGAAATATCTTCCGCTCAAAACTGGAAAGAAGCTTGAAGAACTGATCTGTGTTCTCTTAATTCATCTCACAGAGTTACATCTTTCCTTCAAGAAGCCTTCGCTAAGGCTGTTCTTGTGGAATTGGCAAGGATATTTGGAAGCCCATAGAGGGCTATAGTGAAAAGGACATATCTTCCGCTCAAAACTGAAAGAAGCTTGAGAAACCGCTCTGTCTTCTGTTAATTCATCTCACAGAGTTACATCTTTCACTTCAAGAAGCCTTTCGCTAAGGCTGTCGCTGTGGAATTGGCAAAGGATATTTGGAAGCCCATAGAGGGCTATGGTGAAGAAGGAAATATCTTCCGCTCAAAACTGGAAAGAAGCTTTCTGAGAAACTGCTCTGTGTTCTGTTAATTCATCTCACAGAGTTACATCTTTCCCTTCAAGAAGCCTTCGCTAAGGCTGTTCTTGTGAATTGGCAAAGTGATATATGAAGCCCATAGAGGGCTGGTGAAAAGGAAATATCTTCCGCTCAAAACTGGAAATAAGCTTTCTGAGAAACTGCTCTGTGTTCTGTTAATTCATCTCACAGAGTTACATCTTTCCTTCAAGAAGCCTTTCGCTAAGGCTGTTCTTGTGAATTGGCAAAGGGATATTTGGAAGCCCATAGAGGGCTATGGTGAAAAGGAAATATCTTCCGCTCAAAACTGGAAAGAAGCTTGAGAAACTGCTCTGTGTTCTGTTAATTCATCTCACAGAGTTACATCTTTCCCTTCAAGAAGCCTTCGCTAAGGCTGTTCTTGTGGAATTGGCAAAGGATATTTGGAAGCCCATAGAGGCTATGGTGAAAAGGAAATATCTTCCGCTCAAAACTGGAAAGAAGCTTGAGAAACTGCTCTGTGTTCTGTTAATTCATCTCACAGAGTTACATCTTTCCCTTCAAGAAGCCTTTCGCTAAGGCTGTTCTTGTGGAATTGGCAAAGGTGATATTTGGAAGCCCAGAGGGCTATAGTGAAAAGGAAATATCTTCCGCTCAAAACTGGAAAGAAGCTTTCTGAAGAACTGATCTGTGTTCTGTTAATTCATCTCACAGAGTTACATCTTTCCTTCAAGAAGCCTTTCGCTAAGGCTGTTCTTGTGGAATTGGCAAAGGATATTTGGAAGCCCATAGAGGCTACGGTGAAAAAGGAAATATCTTCCGCTCAAAACTGGAAAGAAGCTTTCTGAGAAACTGCTCTGTGTTCTGTTAATTCATCTCACCGAGTTACATCTTTCCCTTCAAGAAGCCTTTCGCCAAGGCTGTTCTTGTGGAATTGGCAAAGGATATTTGGAAGCCCATAGAGGGCCATGGTGAAAAAGGAAATATCTTCCGCTCAAAACTGAAAGAAGCTTGAGAAACTGCTCTGTGTTCTGTTAATTCATCTCACAGAGTTACATCTTTCCCTTCAAGAAGCCTTTCGCTAAGGCTGTTCTTGTGGAATTGGCAAAGGATATTTGGAAGCCCATAGAGGGCTATGGTGAAAAAGGAAATATCTTCCGCTCAAAACTGGAAAGAAGCTTGAGAAACTGATCTGTGTTCTGTTAATTCATCTCACAGAGTTACATCTTTCCTTCACAGCTATCGCTAAGGCTGTTCTTGTGGAATTGGCAAAGGGATATTTGGAAGCCCATAGAGGGCTATAGTGAAAAAGGAAATATCTTCCGCTCAAAACTGGAAAGAAGCTTGAGAAACTGCTCTGTGTTCTGTTAATTCATCTCACAGAGTTACATGTTTCCCTTCAAGAAGCCTTCGCTAAGGCTGTTCTTGTGGAATTGGCAAAGGGATATTTGGAAGCCCATAGAGGGCTATGGTGAAAAAGGAAATATCTTCCGCTCAAAACTGGAAAGAAGCTTTCTGAGAAACTGCTCTGTGTTCTGTTAATTCATCTCACAGAGTTACATCTTTCCTTCAAGAAGCCTTTCGCTAAGGCTGTTCTTGTGAATTGGCAAAGGATATTTGGAAGCCCATAGAGGGCTATAGTGAAAAAGGAAATATCTTCCGCTCAAAACTGGAAAGAAGCTTGAGAAACTGCTCTGTGTTCTGTTAATTCATCTCACAGAGTTACATCTTCCTTCAAGAAGCCTTCGCTAAGGCTGTTCTTGTGGAATTGGCAAAGGGATATTTGGAAGCCCATAGAGGCTATGGTGAATAAGGAAATATCATGGAAAGAAGCTTCTGAGAAACTGCTCTGTGTTCTGTTAATTCATCTCACAGAGTTACATCTTTCCTTCACAGCCTTTTCGCTAAGGCTGTTCTTGTGGAATTGGCAAAGGATATTTGGAAGCTTCATTGAGGGCTATAGTGAAAAAGGAAATATCTTCCGCTCAAAACTGGAAAGAAGCTTTCTGAGAAACTGATCTGTGTTCTGTTAATTCATCTCACAGAGTTACATTTTCCTTCAAGAAGCTTTCGCTAAGGCTGTTCTTGTGGAATTGGCAAAGGATATTTGAAGCCCATAGAAGGCTAGGTGAAAAAGGAAATATCTTCCGCTCAAAACTGGAAAGAAGCTTTCTGAGAAACTGCTCTGTGTTCTGTTAATTATCTCACAGAGTTACATCTTCCCTTCAAGAAGCCTTTCGCTAAGGCTGTTCTTGTGGAATTGGCAAGGATATTTGGAAGCCCATAGAGGGCTATGGTGAAAAAGGAAATATCTTCCTGCTCAAACTGAAAGAAGCTTTCTGAGAAACTGCTCTGTGTTCTGTTAATTCATCTCACAGAGTTACATCTTTCCTTCAAGAAGTTTCGCTAAGGCTGTTCTTGTGGAATTGGCAAAGGATATTTGGAAGCCCATAGAGGGCTATAGTGAAAAAGGAAATATCTTCCGCTCAAAACTGGAAAGAAGCTTCTGAAGAACTGCTCTGTGTTCTGTTAATTCATCTCACAG
Source organism: Erythrocebus patas (assembly GCA_023783455.1). NCBI lineage: Eukaryota > Metazoa > Chordata > Mammalia > Primates > Cercopithecidae > Erythrocebus > Erythrocebus patas. Next base: position 32,287 of record JAKFHT010000647.1, on the reverse strand, counting down.
AGTTACATCTTTCCTTCAAGAAGCCTTTCGCCAAGGCTGTTCTTGTGGAATTGGCAAGGATATTTGGAAACCCAGAGGGCTATAGTGAAATATCTTCCGCTCAAAACTGGAAAGAAGCTTTCTGAGAAACTGCTCTGTGTTCTGTTAATTCATCTCACAGAGTTACATCTTTCCCTTCAAGAAGCCTTTCGCTAAGGCTGTTCTTGTGGAATTGGCAAAGGATATTTGGAAGCCCATAGAGGGCTATGGTGAATAAGGAAATATCCAAAACTGGAAAGAAGCTTCTGAGAAACTGCTCTGTGTTCTGTTAATTCATCTCACAGAGTTACATCTTTCCTTCAAGAAGCCTTCGCTAAGGCTGTTCTTGTGGAATTGGCAAAGGATATTTGGAAGCCCATAGAGGGCTATGGTGAAAAAGGAAATATCTTCCGCTCAAAACTGGAAAGAAGCTTTCTGAGAAACTGCTCTGTGTTCTGTTAATTCATCTCACAGAGTTACATCTTTCCTTCACAGCTTTTCGCTAAGGCTGTTCTTGTGGAATTGGCAAAGGGATATTTGGAAGCCCATAGAGGGCTATGGTGAAAAAGGAAATATCTTCCGTCAAAACTGGAAAGAAGCTTTCGAGAAACTGCTCTGTGTTCTGTTAATTCATCTCACAGAGTTACATCTTTCCTTCTTCAAGAAGCCTTCGCTAAGGCTGTTCTTGTGGAATTGGCAAAGGATATTTGGAAGCCCATAGAGGCTATAGGTGAAAAAGGAAATATCTTCCGCTCAAAACTGGAAAGAAGCTTGAGAAACTGCTCTGTGTTCTGTTAATTCATCTCACAGAGTTACATCTTTCCTTCAAGAAGCCTTTCGCTAAGGCTGTTCTTGTGGAATTGGCAAAGGGATATTTAGAAGCCCATAGAGGGCTATGGTGTGAAAAGGAAATATCTTCCGCTCAAAACTGGAAAGAAGCTTGAGAAACTGCTCTGTGTTCTGTTAATTCATCTCACAGAGTTACATCTTTCCTTCAAGAAGCCTTCGCTAAGGCTGTTCTTCTGGAATTGGCAAAGGATATTATGGAAGCCCATAGAGGGCTATAGTGAAAAGGACATATCTTCCGCTCAAAACTGAAAGAAGCTTTCTGAGAAACTGCTCTGTGTTCTGTTAATTCATCTCAGAGTTACATCTTTCCCTTCAAGAAGCCTTTCGCCAAGGCTGTTCTTGTGGAATTGGCAAAGGATATTTGGAAGCCCATAGAGGGCTATGGTGAAAAAGGAAATATCTTCCGCTTCAAAACTGGAAAGAAGCTTTCGAGAAACTGCTCTGTGTTCTGTTAATTCATCTCACAGAGTTACATCTTCCTTCAAGAAGTTTTCGCTAAGGCTGTTCTTGTGGAATTGGCAAAGGATATTTGGAAGCCCATAGAAGGCTATGGTGAAAAAGGAAATATCTTCCGCTCAAAACTGGAAAGAAGCTTGAGAAACTGCTTGTGTTCTGTTAATTCATCTCACAGAGTTACATCTTTCCTTCAAGAAGCCTTTCGCTAAGGCTGTTCTTGTGGAATTGGCAAAGGATATATGGAAGCCCATAGAGGGCTATAGTGAAAAAGGAAATATCTTCCGCTCAAAACTGGAAAGAAGCTTGAGAACTGATCTGTGTTCTGTTAATCATCTCACAGAGTTACATCTTACCCTTCAAGGAAGCCTTTTCACTAAGGCTGTTCTTGTGGAATTGGCAAGGATATTTGGAAGCCCATAGAAGGCTATAGTGAAAAAGGAAATATCTTCCTGACAAAACTGGAAAGAAGCTTGAGAAACTGCTCTGTGTTCTGTTAATTCATCTCACAGAGTTACATCTTTCCTTCAAGAAGCCTTCGCTAAGGCTGTTCTTGTGGAATTGGCAAAGGATATTTGAGCCCATAGAGGGCTATGGTGAAAAGGAAATATCTTCCGCTCAAAACTGGAAAGAAGCTTCGAGAAACTGCTCTGTGTTCTGTTAATTCATCTCAGAGTTACATCTTTCCTTCAAGAAGCCTTTCGCTAAGGCTGTTCTTGTGGAATTGGCAAAGGATATTTGGAAGCCCATGAGAAGGCTACGGTGAAAAAGGAAATATCTTCCGCTCAAAACTGGAAAGAAGCTTGAGAAACTGCTGTGTTCTGTTAATTCATCTCACAGAGTTACATCTTTCCCTTCAAGAAGTTTTCGCTAAGGCTGTTCTTGTGGAATTGGCAAAGGATGTTTGAGCCCATAGAGGCTAGGTGAAAAAGGAAATATCTTCCGCTCAAAACTGGAAAGAAGCTTTCTGAGAAACTGCTCTGTGTTCTGTTAATTAATCTCACAGAGTTACATCTTTCCTTCAAGAAGCCTTTCGCTAAGGCTGTTCCTGTGGAATTGGCAAAGGATATTTGGAAGCCCAGAGGGCTATAGTGAAAAAGGAAATATCTTCCGCTCAAAACTGGAAAGAAGCTTGAGAAACTGCTCTGTGTTCTGTTAATTCATCTCACAGAGTTACATCTTCCTTCAAGAAGCCTTTCGCTAAGGCTGTTCTTGTGGAATTGGCAAAGGGATATTTGGAAGCCCATGAGGGGCTATGGTGAAAAAGGAAATATCTCCGCTCAAAACTGAAAGAAGCTTCTTGAGAAACTGCTCTGTGTTCTGTTAATTCATCTCACAGAGTTACATCTTTCCTTCAAGAAGCCTTTCGCTAAGGCTGTTCTTGTGGAATTGGCAAAGGGATATTTGGAAGCCCATAGAGGGCTATGGTGAAAAGGAAATATCATGGAAACTGAAAGAAGCTTGAGAAACTGCTCTGTGTTCTGTTAATTCATCTCACAGAGTTACATCTTTCCTTCAAGAAGCCTTCGCTAAGGCTGTTCTTGTGGAATTGGCAAAGTGATATTTGGAAGCCCATAGAGGGCTATGGTGAAAAGGAAATATCTTCCGCTCAAAACTGGAAAGAAGCTTTCTGAAGAACTGATCTGTGTTCTGTTAATTCATCTCACAGAGTTACATCTTTCCTTCAAGAAGCTTTTCGCTAAGGCTGTTCTTGTGGAATTGGCAAAGGATATTTGGAAGCCCATAGAGGGCTTGCGGTGAAAAAGGAAATATCTTCCGCTCAAAACTGGAAAGAAGCTTGAGAACTGCTCTGTGTTCTGTTAATTCATCTCACAGAGTTACATCTTTCCTTCAAAAGCCTTTCGCTAAGGCTGTTCTTGTGGAATTGGCAAAGGATATTTGGAAGCCCATAGAGGCTATGGTGAAGAAGGAACATCTTCCGCTCAAAACTGGAAAGAAGCTTTCTGAGAAACTGCTCTGTGTTCTGTTAATTCATCTCACAGAGTTACATCTTTCCCTTCAAGAAGCCTTTCGCTAAGGCTGTTCTTGTGAATTGGCAAAGGATATTTGGAAGCCCATAGAGGGCTATAGTGAAAAAGGAAATATCTTCCGCTCAAAACTGTAAAGAAGCTTGAGAAACTGCTCTGTGTTCTGTTAATTCATCTCACAGAGTTACATCTTTCCTTCAAGAAGCCTTTCGCTAAGGCTGTTCTTGTGGAATTGGCAAAGGATATTTGGAAGCCCATAGAGGGCTATGGTGAAAAGGAAATATCGTTCAAAACTGGAAAGAAGCTTGAGAAACTGCTCTGTGTTCTGTTAATTCATCTCACAGAGTTACATCTTTCCCTTCAAGAAGCCTTTCGCTAAGGCTGTTCTTGTGGAATTGGCAAAGGGATATTTGGAAGCCCATAGAGGGCTATGGTGAAAAAGGAAATATCTTCCGCTCAAAACTGGAAAGAAGCTTGAGAAACTGTTCTGTGTTCTGTTAATTCATCTCACAGAGTTACATCTTTCCTTCAATGCTTGCAGTTCGCTAAGGCTGTTCTTGTAGAATTGGCAAAGGATATTTGGAAGCCCATAGAGGCTATAGTGAAAAAGGAAATATCTTCCGCTCAAAACTGGAAAGAAGCTTTCTGAAGAACTGCTCTGTGTTCTGTTAATTCATCTCACAGAGTTACATCTTTCCTTCAAGAAGCCTTCGCTAAGGCTGTTCTTGTGGAATTGGCTAAAGGATATTTGGAAGCCCATAGAGGCTATGGTGAAAAGGAAATATCTTCCGTCAAAACTGGAAGAAAGAAGCTTTCTGAGAAACTGCTCTGTGTTCTGTTAATTCATCTCACAGAGTTACATCTTCCTTCAAGAAGCCTTCGCTAAGGCTGTTCTTGTGGAATTGGCAAAGGATATATGAAAGCCCATAGAGGGCTATAGTGAAAAAGGAAATATCTTCCGCTCAAAACTAGAAAGAAGCTTGAGAAACTGCTCTGTGTTCTGTTAATTCATCTCACAGAGTTACATCTTTCCCTTCAAGAAGCCTTTCGCTAAGGCTGTTCTTGTGGAATTGGCAAAGGATATTTGAAGCCCATAGAGGCTACGGTGAAAAAGGAAATATCTTCCGTTCAAAACTGGAAAGAGGCTTTCTGAGAAACTGATCTGTGTTCTGTTAATTCATCTCACAGAGTTACATCTTTCCTTCAAGAAGCCTTTCGCTAAGGCTGTTCTTGTGGAATTGGCAAAGGGATATTTGAAAGCCCACAGAGGGCTATAGTGAAAAAGGAAATATCTTCCGCTCAAAACTGGAAAGAAGCTTGAGAAACTGCTCTGTGTTCTGTTAATTATCTCACAGAGTTACATCTTTCCTTCAAGAAGCCTTTCGCTAAGGCTGTTCTTGTGGAATTGGCAAAGGATATTTGGAAGCCCATAGAGGGCTATAGTGAAAAAGGAAATATCTTCCGCTCAAAACTGGAAAGAAGCTATCTGAGAAACTGCTCTGTGTTCTGTTAATTCATCTCACAGAGTTACATCTTTCCCTTCAAGCAGCCTTTCGCTAAGGCTGTTCTTGTGGAATTGGCAAAGGATATTTGGAAGTCAGAGGGCTATAGTGAAAAAGGAAATATCTTCCGCTCAAAACTGAAAGAAGCTTGAGAAACTGCTCTGTGTTCTGTTAATTCATCTCACAGAGTTACATCTTTCCTTCAAGAAGCCTTTCGCTAAGGCTGTTCTCTGTGGAATTGGCAAAGGATATTTGAAGCCCATAGAGGGCTATAGTGAAAAAGGAAATATCTTCCGCTCAAAACTGGAAAGAAGCTTGAGAAACTGCTCTGTCTGTTAATTGGTTTCACAGAGTTACATCTTTCCCTTCAAGAAGCCTTTCGCTAAAGCTGTTCTTGTGGAATTGGCAAAGGATATTTGGAAGCCCATAGAGGGCTATGGTGAAGAAGGAAATATCTTCCGCTCAAAACTGGAAAGAAGCTTGAGAAACTGCTCTGTGTTCTGTTAATTCATCTCACAGAGTTACACCTTCCTTCAAGAAGCCTTCGCTAAGGCTGTTCTTCTGAATCGGCAAAGATATTTGGAAGCCCATAGAGGGCTATAGAAAAAGGACATATCTTCCGCTCAAAACTGGAAATAAGCTTTCTGAGAAACTGCTCTGTGTTCTGTTAATTCATCTCACAGAGTTACATCTTTCCTTCAAGAAGCTCGCTAAGGCTGTTCTTGTGGAATTGGCAAGGATATAGGAAGCCCATAGAGGGCTATGGTGAAAAGGAAATATCTTCCGCTCAAAACTGGAAAGAAGCTTGAGAAACTGCTCTGTGCTCTGTTAATTGATCTCAGAGTTACATCTTTCCTTCACAGCCTTCGCTAAGGCTGTTCTTGGAGAATTGGCAAAGGATATTTGGAAGCTCATAGAGGGCTATGGTGAAAAGGAAATATCTTCCTTCAAAACTGGAAAGAAGCTTTCTGAGAAACTGCTCTGTGTTCTTTAATTCATCTCACAGAGTTACGTCTTTCCTTCAAGAAGCTTTTTGCTAAGGCTGTTCTTGTGGAATAAAGGGATATTAGGAAGCCCATAGAGGGCTATGGTGAAAAGGAAATATCTTCCGCTCAAAACTGGAAAGAAGCTTTCTTGAGAAACTGCTCTGTGTTCTGTTAATACATCTCACAGAGTTACATCATTCCCTTCAAGAAGCCATTCGCTAAGGCTGTTCTTGTGGAATTGGCAAAGGGATATTTGGAAGCCCATAGAAGGCTCCGGTGAAAAAGGAAATATCTTCCCTACAAAACTGGAAAGAGGCTTGAGAAACTGCTCTGTGTTCTGTTAATTCATCTCACAGAGTTACATCTTTCCTTCTAGAAGCCTTCCTCGCTAAGGCTGTTCTTGTGGAATTGGCAAAGGATATATGAAAGCCCATAGAGGGCTATAGTGAAAAAGGAAATATCTTCCTGCTCAAAACTAGAAAGAAGCTTTCTGAAGAACTGATCTGTGTTCTGTTAATTCATCTCACAGAGTTACATCTTTCCCTTCAGAAGCCATTCGCTAAGGCTGTTCTTGTGGAATTGGCAAAGGATATTTGGAAGCCCATTGAAGGCTACGGTTAAAAAGGAAATATCTTACGTCCAAAACTGGAAAGAGGCTTTCTGAGAAACTGATCTGTGTTCTGTTAATTCATCTCACAGAGTTACATCTTTCCTTCAAGAAGCCTTCGCTAAGGCTGTTCTTGTGGAATTGGCAAAGGATGTTTGAAAGCCCATAGAGGGCTATAGTGAAAACGGAAATATCTTCCGCTCAAAACTGGAAAGAAGCTTTCTGAGAAACTGCTCTGTGTTCTGTTAATTTATCTCACAGAGTTATCTTTCCTTCAAGAAGCCTTTCGCTAAGGCTGTTCTTGTGGAATTGGCAAGGGATATTTGGAAGCCCGTAGAGGGCTATAGTGAAAAAGGAAATATCTTCCCTTCAAAACTGGAAAGAAGCTATCTGTGAAAGTGCTCTGTGTTCTTTAATTCATCTCACAGAGTTGCGTCTTTCCCTTCAAGAAGCCTTTCGCTAAGGCTGTTCTTGTGGAATTGGCAAAGGGATATTTGGAAGCCCGTAGAGGGCTATAGTGAAAAAGGAAATATCTTCCGTTCAAAACTGGAAAGAAGCTTTCTGAGAAACTGCTCTGTGTTCTGTTAATTCATCTCACAGAGTTACATCTTTCCCTTCAAGAAGCCTTTCGCTAAGGCTGTTCTTGTGGAATTGGCAAAGGGATATTTGGAAGCCTGTAGAGGGTTATAGTGAAAAAGGAAATATCTTCCGTTCAAAACTGGAAAGAAGCTTTCTGAAGAACTGCTCTGTGTTCTGTTAATTCATCTCACAGAGTTACATCTTTCCCTTCAAGAAGCCTTTCGCTAATGCTGTTCTTGTGGAATTGGCAAAGGGATATTTGGAAGCCCATAGAGGGCTATGGTGAAGAAGGAAATATCTTCCCCTGAAAACTGGAAAGAAGCTTTCTGAGAAACTGCTCTGTGTTCTGTTAATTCATCTCACAGAGTTACATCTTTCCCTTCAAGAAGCCTATCGCTAAGGCTGTTCTTCTGGAATCGGCAAAGTTATATATGGAAGCCCATAGAGGGCTATAGTGAAAAAGGACATATCTTCCGTTCAAAACTGGAAATAAGCTTTCTGAGAAACTGCTCTGTGTTCTGTTAATTCATCTCACAGAGTTACATCTTTCCCTTCAAGAAGCCTTTCGCTAAGGCTGTTCTTGTGGAATTGGCAAAGGGATATTAGGAAGCCCATAGAGGGCTATGGTGAAAAAGGAAATATCTTCCGTTCAAAACTGGAAAGAAGCTTTCTGAGAAACTGCTCTGTGCTCTGTTAATTGATCTCACAGAGTTACATCTTTCCCTTCAAGAAGCCATTTGCTAAGGCTATTCTTGTGGAATTGGCAAAGGGATATTTGGAAACCCATAGAAGGCTCCGGTGAAAAAGGAAATATCTTCCCTACAAAACTGGAAAGAGGCTTTCTGCGAAACTGCTCTGTGTTCTGTTAATTCATCTCACAGAGTTACATCTTTCCCTTCAAGAAGCCTTTCGCTAAGGCTGTTCTTGTGGAATTGGAAAAGGGATATTTGGAAGCCCATAGAGGGCTATGGTGAAGAAGGAAATATCTTCCGTTCAAAAGTGGAAAGAAGCTTTCTGAGAAACTGCTCTGTGTTCTGTTAATTCATCTCACAGAGTTACATCTTTCCCTTCAAGAAGCCTTTCGCTAAGGCTGTTCTTGTGGAATTGGCAAAGGGATATTTGGAAGCCCGTAGAGGGCTATAGTGAAAAAGGAAATATCTTCCGTTCAAAACTGGAAAGAAACTTTCTGAGAAACTGCTCTGTGTTCTGTTAATTCATCTCACAGAGTTACATCTTTCCCTTCAAGAAGCCTTTCGCTAAGGCTGTTCTTGTGGAATTGGCAAAGGGATATTTGGAAGCCCATAGAGGGCCATGGTGAATAAGGAAATATCATGTAAAGAAGCATTCTGAGAAACTGCTCTGTGTTCTGTTAATTCATCTCACAGAGTTACATCTTTCCCTTCAAGAAGCCTTCCGCTAAGGCTGTTCTTGTGGAATTGGCAAAGGGATATTTGGAAGCCCATAGAAGGCTACGGTGAAAAACGAAATATCTTACGTACAAAACTGGAAAGAGGCTTTCTGAGAAACTGATCTGTGTTCTGTTAATTCATCTCACAGAGTTACATCTTTCCCTTCAAGAAGCCTTTCGCTAAGGCTGTTCTTGTGGAATTGGCAAAGGGATATATGGAAACCCTTAGCGGGCTATATTGAAAAAGGACATATCTTCCATTCAAAACTGGAAAGAAGCTTTCTGAGAAACTGCTCTGTGTTCTGTTAATTCATCTCACAGAGTTACATCTTTCCTTCAAAAGCCTTTCGCTAAGGCTGTTCTTGTGGAATTAGCAAAGGATATTTGGAAGCCCATAGAGGCTATGGTGAAAAGAAATATCTTCCGTTCAAAACTGGAAAAAGCTTTCTGAGAAACTGCTCTGTGTTCTGTTAATTCATCTCACAGAGTTACATCTTTCCTTCAAAAGCCTTTCGCTAAGGCTGTTCTTGTGGAATTAGCAAAGGGATATTTGAAGCCCATAGAGGGCTATAGTGAAAAGGAAATATCTTCCGTTCAAAACTGGAAAGAAGCTTTCTGAGAACTGCTCTGTGTTCTGTTAATTTATCTCACAGAGTTGCATCTTTCCTTCAAGAAGCCTTTCGCTAAGGCTGTTCTTGTGGAATTGGCAAGGGATATTTGGAAGCCCATAGAGGCTATGGTGAAGAAGGAAATATCTTCCGTTCAAAACTGGAAAGAAGCTTTCTGAGAAACTGCTCTGTGTTCTCGTAATTCATCTCACAGAGTTACATCTTTCCTTCAAGAAGCCTTTCGCTAAGGCTGTTCTTGTGGAATTGGCAAAGGGATATTTGGAAGCCCATAGAGGGCTATAGTGAAAAAGGAAATATCTTCCGTTCAAAACTGGAAAGAAGCTTTCTGAGAAACTGCTCTGTGTTCTGTTAATTCATCTCACAGAGTTACATCTTTCCTTCAAGAAGCCTATCGCTAAGGCTGTTCTTGTGGAATTGGCCAAGGGATATTTGGAAGCCCATAGAGGGCTATAGTGAAAAAGGAAATATCTTCCGTTCAAAACTGGAAAGAAGCTTTCTGAGAAACTGCTCTGTGTTCTGTTAATTCATCTCACAGAGTTACATCTTTCCTTCAAGAAGCCTATCGCTAAGGCTGTTCTTGTGGAATTGGCAAAGGGATATTTGGAAGCCCATAGAGGGCTATAGTGAAAAAGGAAATATCTTCCGTTCAAAACTGGAAAGAAGCTTTCTGAGAAACTGCTCTGTGTTCTGTTAATTCATCTCACAGAGTTACATCTTTCCCTTCAAGAAGCCTTCGCTAAGGCTGTTCTTGTGGAATTGGCAAGGGATATTTGGAAGCCCATAGAAGGCTACGGTGAAAAAGGAAATATCTTCCCTTCAAAACTGGAAAGACGCTATCTGTGAAACTGCTCTGTGTTCTTTAATTCATCTCACAGAGTTACGTCTTTCCCTTCAAGAAGCCTTTCGCTAAGGCTGTTCTTGTGGAATTGGCAAAGGGATATTTGGAAGCCCGCAAAGGGCTATAGTGAAAAAGAAAATATCTTCCGTTCAAAACTGGAAAGAAGCTTTCTGAGAAACTGCTCTGTGTTCTGTTAATTCATTTCACAGAGTTACATCTTTCCCTTGAAGAAGCCTTTCGCTAAGGCTGTTCTTGTGGAATTGGCAAAGGGATATTTGGAAGCCCATAGAGGGCTATGGTGAAAAAGGAAATATCTTCCGTTCAAACCTGGAAAGAAGCTTTCTGAAGAACTGCTCTGTGTTCTCTTAATTCATCTCACAGAGTTACATCTTTCCCTTCAAGAAGCCTTTCGCTAAGGCTGTTCTTCTGGAATTGGCAAAGGGATATTTGGAAGCCCATAGAGGGCTATAGTGAAAAAGGACATATCTTCCGTTCAAAACTGGAAAGAAGCTTTCTGAGAAACTGCTCTGTGTTCTGTTAATTCATCTCACAGAGTTATATCTATCCCCTCAAGAAGCCTTTCGCTAAGGCTGTCGTTGTGGAATTTGCAAAGGGATATTTGGAAGCCCATAGAGGGCTATGGTGAAGAAGGAAATATCTTCCGCTCAAAACTGGAAAGAAGCTTTCTGAGAAACTGCTCTGTGTTCTGTTAATTCATCTCACAGAGTTACATCTTTCCCTTCAAGAAGCCTATCGCTAAGGCTGTTCTTCTGGAATCGGCAAAGGGATATATGGAAGCCCATAGAGGGCTATAGTGAAAAAGGACATATCTTCCGTTCAAAACTGGAAATAAGCTTTCTGAGAAACTGCTCTGTGTTCTGTTAATTCATCTCACAGAGTTACATCTTTCCCTTCAAGAAGCCTTTCGCTAAGGCTGTTCTTGTGGAATTGGCAAAGGGATATTTGGAAGCCCATAGAGGGCTATGGTGAAGAAGGAAATATCTTCCGTTCAAAACTGGAAAGAAGCTTTCTGAGAAACTGCTCTGTGTTCTGTTAATTCATCTCACAGAGTTACATCTTCCCCTTCAAGAAGCCTTTCGCTAAGGCTGTTCTTGTGGAATTGGCAAAGGGATATTTGGAAGCCCATAGAAGGCTCCGGTGAAAAAGGAAATATCTTCCGTACAAAACTGGAAAGAGGCTTTCTGAGAAACTGCTCTGTGTTCTGTTAATTCATCTCACAGAGTTACATCTTTCCCTTCAAGAAGCCTTTCGCTAAGGCTGTTCTTGTGGAATTGGCAAAGTGAAATATGGGAGCCGATAGAGGGCTATAGTGAAAAAGGAAATATCTTCCGTTCAAAACTGGAAAGAAGCTTTCTGAAGAACTGATCTGTGTTCTGTTAATTCATCTCACAGAGTTACATCTTTCCCTTCAAGAAGCCATTCGCTAAGGCTGTTCTTGTGGAATTGGCAAAGGGATATTTGGAAGCCCATAGAAGGCTACCGTGAAAAAGGAAATATCTTCCGCACAAAACTGGAAAGAGGCTTCCTGAGAAACTGCTCTGTGTTCTGTTAATTCATCTCACAGAGTTACATCTTTCCCTTCAAGAAGCCTTTCGCTAAGGCTGTTCTTGTGGAATTGGCAAAGGGATATTTGGAAGCCCATAGAGGGCTATGGTGAAGAAGGAAATATCTTCCGTTCAAAACTGGAAAGAAGCTTTCTGAGAAACTGCTCTGTGTTCTGTTAATTAATCTCACAGAGTTACATCTTTCCCTTCAAGAAGCCTTTCGCTAAGGCTGTTCCTGTGGAATTCGCAAAGGGATGTTTGAAAGCCCTTAGAGGGCTATAGTGAAAAAGGAAATATCTTCCGTTCAAAACTGGAAAGAAGCTTTCTGAGAAACTGCTCTGTGTTCTGTTAATTCATCGCACAGAGTTACATCTTTCCCTTCAAGAAGCCTTTCGCTAAGGCTGTTCTTGTGGAATTTGCAAAGGGATATTTGGAAGCCCGTGAGGGCTATGGTGAAAAGGAAATATCTTCCGTTCAAAACTGGAAAGAAGCTTTCTGAGAAACTGCTCTGTGTTCTGTTAATTCATCTCACAGAGTTACATCTTTCCCTTCAAGAAGCCTTTCGCTAAGGCTGTTCTTGTGGAATTGGCAAAGGTATATTTGGAACCCATAGAGGGCTATAGTGAAAAAGGAAATATCTTCCGTTCAAAACTGGAAAGAAGCTTTCTGAAAAACTGATCTGTGTTCTGTTAATTCATCTCACAGAGTTACATCTTTCCCTTCAAGAAGCCATTCGCTAAGGCTGTTCTTGTGGAATTGGCAAAGGGATATTTGGAAGCCCATAGAGGGCTATGGTGAAGAAGGAAATATCATGGAAAGAAGCATTCTGAGAAACTGCTCTGTGTTCTGTTAATTCATCTCACAGAGTTACATCTTTCCCTTCAAGAAGCCTTTCGCTAAGGCTGTTCTTGTGGAATTGGCAAAGGGATATTTGGAAGCCCATAGAGGGCTATAGTGAAAAAGGAAATATCTTCCGTTCAAAACTGGAAAGAGGCTTTCTGAGAAACTGATCTGTGTTCTGTTAATTCATCTCACAGAGTTACATCTTTCCCTTCAAGAAGCCTTTCGCTAAGGCTGTTCTTGTGGAATTGGCAAAGGGATATTTGGAAGCCCATAGAGGGCTATGGTGAAAAGGAAATATCTTCCTTCAAAACTGGAAAGAAGCTTTCTGAGAAACTGCTCTGTGTTCTGTTAATTCATCTCACAGAGTTACATCTTTCCTTCAAGAAGCCTTCGCTAAGGCTGTTCTTGTGGAATTGGCAAAGGGATATTTGGAAGCCCATAGAGGGCTATAGTGAAAAAGGAAATATCTTCCGTTCAAAACTGGAAATAAGCTTTCTGAGAAACTGCTCTGTGTTCTGTTAATTCATCTCACAGAGTTACATCTTTCCCTTCAAGAAGCCTTTCGCTAAGGCTGTTCTTGTGGAATTAGCAAAGGGATATTAGGAAGCCCATAGAGGGCTATGGTGAAAAAGGACATATCTTCCGTTCAAAACTGGAAAGAAGCTTTCTGAGAAACTGCTCTGTGTTCTGTTAATTCATCTCACAGAGTTACATCTTCCCCTTCAAGAAGCCTTTCGCTAAGGCTGTTCTTGTGGAATTGGCAAAGGGATATTTGGAAGCCCATAGAAGGCTCCGGTGAAAAAGGAAATATCTTCCGTACAAAACTGGAAAGAGGCTTTCTGAGAAACTGCTCTGTGTTCTGTTAATTCATCTCACAGAGTTACATCTTTCCCTTCAAGAAGCCTTTCGCTAAGGCTGTTCTTGTGGAATTGGCAAAGTGATATATGGAAGCCGATAGAGGGCTATAGTGAAAAAGGAAATATCTTCCGTTCAAAACTGGAAAGAAGCTTTCTGAAGAACTGATCTGTGTTCTGTTAATTCATCTCACAGAGTTACATCTTTCCTTCAAGAAGCCATTCGCTAAGGCTGTTCTTGTGGAATTGGCAAAGGGATATTTGGAAGCCCATAGAAGGCTACCGTGAAAAAGGAAATATCTTCCGCACAAAACTGGAAAGAGCTTCCTGAGAAACTGCTCTGTGTTCTGTTAATTCATCTCACAGAGTTACATCTTTCCCTTCAAGAAGCCTTTCGCTAAGGCTGTTCTTGTGGAATTGGCAAAGGATATTTGGAAGCCCATAGGGCTATGGTGAAGAAGGAAATATCTTCCGTTCAAAACTGGAAAGAAGCTTTCTGAGAAACTGCTCTGTGTTCTGTTAATTAATCTCACAGAGTTACATCTTTCCCTTCAAGAAGCCTTTCGCTAAGGCTGTTCCTGTGGAATTCGCAAAGGGATGTTTGAAAGCCCTTAGAGGGCTATAGTGAAAAAGGAAATATCTTCCGTTCAAAACTGGAAAGAAGCTTTCTGAGAAACTGCTCTGTGTTCTGTTAATTCATCGCACAGAGTTACATCTTTCCCTTCAAGAAGCCTTTCGCTAAGGCTGTTCTTGTGGAATTGGCAAAGGGATATTTGGAAGCCCATAGAGGGCTATGGTGAAAAAGGAAATATCTTCCGTTCAAAACTGGAAAGAAGCTTTCTGAGAAACTGCTCTGTGTTCTGTTAATTCATCTCACAGAGTTACATCTTTCCCTTCAAGAAGCCTTTCGCTAAGGCTGTTCTTGTGGAATTGGCAAAGGGATATTTGGAAGCCCATAGAGGCTATAGTGAAAAGGAAATATCTTCCGTTCAAAACTGGAAGAAGCTTTCTGAAAACTGCTCTGTGTTCTGTTAATTCATCTCACAGAGTTACATCTTTCCCTTCAAGAAGCCTTTCGCTAAGGCTGTTCTTGTGGAATTGGCAAAGGGATATTTGGAAGCCCATAGAGGCTATAGTGAAAAGAAATATCTTCCGTTCAAAACTGGAAAGAAGCTTTCTGAGAAACTGCTCTGTGTTCTGTTAATTCATCTCACAGAGTTACATCTTTCCCTTCAAGCCTTTCGCTAAGGCTGTTCTTGTGGAATTAGCAAAGGGATATTTGGAAGCCCATAGAGGGCTATAGTGAAAAGGAAATATCTTCCGTTCAAAACTGGAAAGAAGCTTTCTGAAGAACTGCTCTGTGTTCTGTTAATTCATCTCACAGAGTTACATCTTTCCCTTCAAGAAGCCTTTCGCTAAGGCTGTTCTTGTGGAATTAGCAAAGGATATTTGGAAGCCCATAGAGGCTATGGTGAAAAGGAAATATCATGTAAAGAAGCTTTCTGAGAAACTGCTCTGTGTTCTGTTAATTCATCTCACAGAGTTACATCTTTCCTTCAAGAAGCCTTTCGCTAAGGCTGTTCTTGTGGAATTGGCAAAGGGATATTTGGAAGCCCATAGAGGGCTATGGTGAATAAGGAAATATCATGGAAAGAAGCATTCTGAGAAACTGCTCTGTGTTCTGTTAATTCATCTCACAGAGTTACATCTTTCCCTTCAAGAAGCCTTTCGCTAAGGCTGTTCTTGTGGAATTGGCAAAGGGATATTAGGAAGCCCATAGGGGGCTATGTTGAAATAGGAAATATCTTCCGTTCAAAATTGGCAAGAAGCTTTCTGAGAAACTGCTCTGTGTTCTGTTAATTCATCTCACAGAGTTATATGTTTCCCTTCAACAAGCCTATCGCTAAGGCTGTTCTTGTAGAATTGGCAAAGAGATATATGGAAGCCTATAGAGGGCTATAGTGAAAAAGGAAATATCTTCCGTTCAAAACTGGAAAGAAGCTTTCTGAAGAACTGATCTGTGTTCTGTTAATTCATCTCACAGAGTTACATCTTTCCCTTCAAGAAGCCTTTCGCTAAGGCTGTTCTTGTGGAATTGGCAAGGGATATTTGGAAGCCCATAGAGGGCTATAGTGAAAAAGGAAATATCTTCCGTTCAAAACTGGAAAGAAGCTTTCTGAGAAACTGCTCTGTGTTCTATTAATTCATCTCACACAGTTACATCTTTCCCTTCAAGAAGCCTTTCGCTAAGGCTGTTCTTGTGGAATTGGCAAAGGGATATATGGAAGCCTATAGGGGGCTATAGTGAAAAAGGAAATATCTTCCGTTCAAAACTGGAAAGAAGCTTTCTGAAGAACTGATCTGTGTTCTGTTAATTCATCTCACAGAGTTACATCTTTCCCTTCAAGGAGCCATTCGCTAAGGCTGTTCTTGTGGAATTGGCAAAGGGATATTTGGAAGCCCATTGAAGACTACGGTTAAAAAGGAAATATCTTACGTACAAAACTGGAAAGAGGCTTTCTGAGAAACTGATCTGTGTTCTGTTAATTCATCTCACAGAGTTACATCTTTCACTTCAAGAAGCCTTTCGCTAAGGCTGTTCTTGTGGAATTGGCAAAGGGATGATTGAAAGCCCATAGAGGGCTATAGTGAAAAAGGAAATATCTTCCGTTCAAAACTGGAAAGAAGCTTTCTGAGAAACTGCTCTGTGTTCTGTTAATTTATCTCACAGAGTTACATCTTTCCCTTCAAGAAGCCTTTCGCTAAGGCTGTTCTTGTGGAATTGGCAAAGGGATATTTGGAAGCCCGTAGAGGGCTATAGTGAAAAAGGAAATATCTTCCCTTCAAAACTGGAAAGACGCTATCTGTGAAACTGCTCTGTGTTCTTTAATTCATCTCACAGAGTTACGTCTTTCCCTTCAAGAAGCCTTTCGCTAAGGCTGTTCTTGTGGAATTGGCAAAGGGATATTTGGAAGCCCGTAGAGGGCTATAGTGAAAAAGGAAATATCTTCCGTTCAAAACTGGAAAGAAGCTTTCTGAGAAACTGCTCTGTGTTCTGTTAATTCATCTCACAGAGTTACATCTTTCCCTTCAAGAAGCCTTTCGCTAAGGCTGTTCTTGTGGAATTGGCAAAGGGATATTTGGAAGCCTGTAGAGGGTTATAGTGAAAAAGGAAATATCTTCCGTTCAAAACTGGAAAGAAGCTTTCTGAAGAACTGCTCTGTCTTCTGTTAATTGGTCTCACAGAGTTACATCTTTCCCTTCAAGAAGCCTTTCGCTAATGCTGTTCTTGTGGAATTGGCAAAGGGATATTTGGAAGCCCATAGAGGGCTATGGTGAAGAAGGAAATATCTTCCCCTGAAAACTGGAAAGAAGCTTTCTGAGAAACTGCTCTGTGTTCTGTTAATTCATCTCACAGAGTTACATCTTTCCCTTCAAGAAGCCTATCGCTAAGGCTGTTCTTCTGGAATCGGCAAAGTTATATATGGAAGCCCATAGAGGGCTATAGTGAAAAAGGACATATCTTCCGTTCAAAACTGGAAATAAGCTTTCTGAGAAACTGCTCTGTGTTCTGTTAATTCATCTCACAGAGTTACATCTTTCCCTTCAAGAAGCCTTTCGCTAAGGCTGTTCTTGTGGAATTGGCAAAGGGATATTAGGAAGCCCATAGAGGCTATGGTGAAAAGGAAATATCTTCCGTTCAAAACTGGAAAGAAGCTTTCTGAGAAACTGCTCTGTGCTCTGTTAATTGATCTCACAGAGTTACATCTTTCCCTTCAAGAAGCCATTCGCTAAGGCTGTTCTTGTGGAATTGGCAAAGGGATATTTGGAAGCCCATAGAAGGCTACGGTGAAAAAGGAAATATCTTCCGTACAAAACTGGAAAGAGGCTTTCTGAGAAACTGCTCTGTGTTCTGTTAATTCATCTCACAGAGTTACATCTTTCCCTTCAAGAAGCCTTTCGCTAAGGCTGTTCTTGTGGAATTGGCAAAGGGATATTTGGAAGCCCATAGAGGGCTATGGTGAAGAAGGAAATATCTTCCGTTCAAAACTGGAAAGAAGCTTTCTGAGAAACTGCTCTGTGTTCTGTTAATTCATCTCACAGAGTTACATCTTTCCCTTCAAGAAGCCTTTCGCTAAGGCTGTTCTTGTGGAATTGGCAAAGGGATATTTGGAAGCCCGTAGAGGGCTATAGTGAAAAAGGAAATATCTTCCGTTCAAAACTGGAAAGAAGCTTTCTGAGAAACTGCTCTGTGTTCTGTTAATTCATCTCACAGAGTTACATCTTTCCCTTCAAGAAGCCTTTCGCTAAGGCTGTTCTTGTGGAATTGGCAAAGGGATATTTGGAAGCCCATAGAGGGCTATGGTGAATAAGGAAATATCATGGAAAGAAGCATTCTGAGAAACTGCTCTGTGTTCTGTTAATTCATCTCACAGAGTTACATCTTTCCCTTCAAGAAGCCTTTCGCTAAGGCTGTTCTTGTGGAATTGGCAAAGGGATATTTGGAAGCCCATTGAAGGCTACGGTTAAAAAGGAAATATCTTACGTACAAAACTGGAAAGAGGCTTTCTGAGAAACTGATCTGTGTTCTGTTAATTCATCTCACAGAGTTACATCTTTCCCTTCAAGAAGCCTTTCGCTAAGGCTGTTCTTGTGGAATTGGCAAAGGGATGTTTGAAAGCCCATAGAGGGCTATAGTGAAAAAGGAAATATCTTCCGTTCAAAACTGGAAAGAAGCTTTCTGAGAAACTGCTCTGTGTTCTGTTAATTTATCTCACAGAGTTACATCTTTCCCTTCAAGAAGCCTTTCGCTAAGGCTGTTCTTGTGGAATTGGCAAAGGGATATTTGGAAGCCCGTAGAGGGCTATAGTGAAAAAGGAAATATCTTCCCTTCAAAACTGGAAAGAAGCTATCTGTGAAAGTGCTCTGTGTTCTTTAATTCATCTCACAGAGTTACGTCTTTCCCTTCAAGAAGCCTTTCGCTAAGGCTGTTCTTGTGGAATTGGCAAAGGGATATTTGGAAGCCCGTAGAGGGCTATAGTGAAAAAGGAAATATCTTCCGTTCAAAACTGGAAAGAAGCTTTCTGAGAAACTGCTCTGTGTTCTGTTAATTCATCTCACAGAGTTACATCTTTCCCTTCAAGAAGCCTTTCGCTAAGGCTGTTCTTGTGGAATTGGCAAAGGGATATTTGGAAGCCTGTAGAGGGTTATAGTGAAAAAGGAAATATCTTCCGTTCAAAACTGGAAAGAAGCTTTCTGAAGAACTGCTCTGTCTTCTGTTAATTGGTTTCACAGAGTTACATCTTTCCCTTCAAGAAGCCTTTCGCTAAAGCTGTTCTTGTGGAATAGGCAAAGGGATATTTGGAAGCCCATAGAGGGCTATGGTGAAGAAGGAAATATCTTCCGCTCAAAACTGGAAAGAAGCTTTCTGAGAAACTGCTCTGTGTTCTGTTAATTCATCTCACAGAGTTACATCTTTCCCTTCAAGAAGCCTATCGCTAAGGCTGTTCTTCTGGAATCGGCAAAGTTATATATGGAAGCCCATAGAGGGCTATAGTGAAAAAGGACATATCTTCCGTTCAAAACTGGAAATAAGCTTTCTGAGAAACTGCTCTGTGTTCTGCTAATTCATCTCACAGAGTTACATCTTTCCTTCAAGAAGCCTTTCGCTAAGGCTGTTCTTGTGGAATTGGCAAAGGATATTAGGAAGCCCATAGAGGGCTATGGTGAAAAAAGAAATATCTTCCGTTCAAAACTGGAAAGAAGCTTTCTGAGAAACTGCTCTGTGCTCTGTTAATTGATCTCACAGAGTTACATCTTTCCATTCAAGAAGCCATTTGCTAAGGCTATTCTTGTGGAATTGGCAAAGGGATATTTGGAAACCCATAGAAGGCTCCGGTGAAAAAGGAAATATCTTCCCTACAAAACTGGAAAGCGGCTTTCTGCGAAACTGCTCTGTGTTCTGTTAATTCATCTCACAGAGTTACATCTTTCCCTTCAAGAAGCCTTTCGCTAAGGCTGTTCTTGTGGAATTGGAAAAGGGATATTTGGAAGCCCATAGAGGGCTATGGTGAAGAAGGAAATATCTTCCGTTCAAAAGTGGAAAGAAGCTTTCTGAGAAACTGCTCTGTGTTCTGTTAATTCATCTCACAGAGTTACATCTTTCCCTTCAAGAAGCCTTTCGCTAAGGCTGTTCTTGTGGAATTGGCAAGGGATATTTGGAAGCCCGTGAGGGCTATAGTGAAAAGGAAATATCTTCCGTTCAAAACTGGAAAGAAGCTTTCTGAGAAACTGCTCTGTGTTCTGTTAATTCATCTCACAGAGTTACATCTTTCCCTTCAAGAAGCCTTTCGCTAAGGCTCTTCTTGTGGAATTGGCAAAGGGATATTTGGAAGCCCATAGAGGGCTATGGTGAATAAGGAAATATCATGGAAAGAAGCATTCTGAGAAACTGCTCTGTGTTCTGTTAATTCATCTCACAGAGTTACATCTTTCCCTTCAAGAAGCCTTTCGCTAAGGCTGTTCTTGTGGAATTGGCAAAGGGATATTTGGAAGCCCATTGAAGGCTACGTTTAAAAAGGAAATATCTTACGTACAAAACTGGAAAGAGGCTTTCTGAGAAACTGATCTGTGTTCTGTTAATTCATCTCACAGAGTTACATCTTTCCCTTCAAGAAGCCTTTCGCTAAGGCTGTTCTTGTGGAATTGGCAAAGGGATGTTTGAAAGCCCATAGAGGGCTAGTGAAAAAGGAAATATCTTCCGTTCAAAACTGGAAAGAAGCTTTCTGAGAGACTGCTCTGTGTTCTGTTAATTTATCTCACAGAGTTGCATCTTTCCCTTCAAGAAGCCTTTCGCTAATGCTGTTGTTGTGGAATTGGCAAAGGGATATTTGGAAGCCCTTAGAGGGCTATGGTGAAGAAGGAAATATCTTCTGTTCAAAACTGGAAAGAAGCTTTCTGAGAAACTGCTCTGTGTTCTCTTAATTCATCTCACAGAGTTACATCTTTCCCTTCAAGAAGCCTTTCGCTAAGGCTGTTCTTGTGGAATTGGCAAAGGGATATTTGGAAGCCCATAGAGGGCTATAGTGAAAAGGAAATGTCTTCCGTTCAAAACTGGAAAGAAGCTTTCTGAGAAACTGCTCTGTGTTCGGTTAATTCACCTCACAGAGTTACATCTGTCCCTTCAAGAAGCCTATCGCTAAGGCTGTTCTTGTGCAATTGGCAAAGGGATATTTGGACGCCCATAGAGGGCTATAGTGAAAAAGGAAATATCTTCCGTTCAGAACTGGAAAGAAGCTTTCTGAGAAACTGCTCTGTGTTCTGTTAATTCATCTCACAGAGTTACATATTTCCTTCAAGAAGCCTATCGCTAAGGCTGTTCTTGTGCAATTGGCAAAGGGATATTTGGACGCCCATAGAGGGCTATAGTGAAAAAGGAAATATCTTCCGTTCAGAACTGGAAAGAAGCTTTCTGAGAAACTGCTCTGTGTTCTGTTAATTCATCTCACAGAGTTACATATTTCCCTTCAAGAAGCCTATCGCTAAGTGTGTTCTTGTGGAATTGGCAAAGGGATATTTGGAAGCCCATAGAGGGCTATAGTGAAAAAGGAAATATCTTCCGTTCAAAACTGGAAAGAAGCTTTCTGAGAAACTGCTCTGTGTTCTGTTAATTCATCTCACAGAGTTACGTCTTTCCCTTCAAGAAGCCTTTCGCTAAGGCTGTTCTTGTGGAATTGGCAAAGAGATATTTGGAAGCCCATAAAAGGCTACGGTGAAAAAGGAAATATCTTCCCTTCAAAACTGGAAAGAAGCTTTCTGAGAAACTGCTCTGTGTTCTTTTAATTCATCTCACAGAGTTACATCTTTCCCTTCATGAAGCCTTTCTCTAAGGCTGTTCTTGCGGAATTGGCAAAGGGATATTTGGAAGCCTGTAGAGGGTTATAGTGAAAAAGGAAATATCTTCCGTTCAAAACTGGAAAGAAGCTTTCTGAAGAACTACTCTGTCTTCTGTTAATTGGTCTCACAGAGTTACATCTTTCCCTTCAAGAAGCCTTTCGCTAAGGCTGTTCTTGTGGAATTGGCAAAGGGATATTTGGAAGCCCATAGAGGGCTATAGAGAAAAAGGAAATATCTTCCGTTCAAAACTGGAAAGAAGCTTTCGGAGAAACTGCTCTGTGTTCTGTTAATTCATCTCACAGAGTTGCATCTTTCCCTTCAAGAAATCTTTCGCTAAGGATGTTCTTGTGGAATTGGCAAAGGGATATTTGGAAGCCCATAGAGGGCTATGGTGAAAAAGGAAATATCTTCCGTTCCAAACTGGAAAGAAGCTTTCTGAGAAACTGCTCTGTGTTCTGTTAATTCATCTCACAGAGTTACATCTTTCCCTTCAAGAAGCCTATCGCTAAGGCTGTTCTTGTGGAATTGGCAAAGGGATATATGGAAACCCTTAGAGGGCTATATTGAAAAAGGACATATCTTCCATTCAAAACTGGAAAGAAGCTTTCTGAGAAACTGCTCTGTGTTCTGTTAATTCATCTCACCGAGTTACATCTTTCCCCTCAAGAAGCCTTTCGCTAAGGCTGTTCTTGTGGAATTGGCAAAAGGATATTTGGAAGCCCATAGAAGGCTATGGTGAAAAAGGAATTATCTCCCGTTCAAAACTGGAAAGAAGCTTTCTGAGAAACTGCTCTGTGTTCTGTTAATTCATCTCCCAGAGTTACATCTTTCCCTTCAAGAAGCCTTTCGCTAAGGCTGTTCTTGTGGAATTTGCAAAGAGATATTTGGAATCCCATAGAGGGCTACGGTGAAAAAGGAAATACCTTCCGTACAAAACTGGAAAGAAGCTTTCTGAGAAACTGCTCTGTGTTCTGTTAATTCATCTCACAGAGTTACATCTTTCCCTTCAAGAAGCCTTTCGCTAAGGCTGTTCTTGTGGAATTGGCAAAGGGATATTTGGAAGCCCATAGAAGGCTATAGTGAAAAAGGAAATATCTTCCGTTCAAAACTGGAAAGAAGCTTTCTGAGAAACTGCTCTGTGTTCTGTTAATTCATCGCACAGAGTTACATCTTTCCCTTCAAGAAGCCTTTCGCTAAGGCTGTTCTTGTGGAATTGGCAAAGGGATATTTGGAAGCCCATAGAGGGCTATAGTGAAAAAGGAAATATCTTCCGTTCAAAACTGGAAAGAAGCTTTCAGAGAAACTGCTCTGTCTTCTATTAATTCATCTCACAGAGTTACATCTTTCCCTTCAAGAAGCCTTTCGCTAAGGCTGTTCTTGTGGAATTGGCAAAGGGATATTTGGAAGCCCATAGAGGGCTATGGTGAAGAAGGAAATATCTTCCGTTCAAAACTGGAAAGAAGCTTTCTGAGAAACTGCTCTGTGTTCTGTTAATTCATCGCACAGAGTTACATCTTTCCCTTCAAGAAGCCTTTCGCTAAGGCTGTTCTTGTGGAATTTGCAAAGAGATATTTGGAATCCCATAGAGGGCTACGGTGAAAAAGGAAATATCTTCCGTTCAAAACTGGAAAGAAGCTTTCTGAGAAACTGCTCTGTGTTCTGTTAATTCATCTCACAGAGTTACATCTTTCCCTTCAAGAAGACTTTCGCTAAGTCTGTTCTTGTGGAATTGGCAAAGGGATATTTGGAAGCCCATAGAGGTCTATGGTGAAAAAGGAAATAACTTCCGTTCAAAACTGGAAAGAATCTTTCTGAGAAACTGCTGTGTGTTCTGCTAATTCATCTCACAGAGTTACATCTTTCCCTTCAAGAAGCCTTTCGCTAAGGCTGTTCTTGTGGAATTGGCAAAGGTATATTTGGAACCCATAGAGGGCTATAGTGAAAAAGGAAATATCTTCCGTTCAAAACTGGAAAGAAGCTTTCTGAAGAACTGATCTGTGTTCTGTTAATTCATCTCACAGAGTTACATCTTTCCCTTCAAGAAGCCGTTCGCTAAGGCTGTTCTTGTGAAATTGGCAAAGGGATATTTGGAAGCCCATAGAGGGCTATGGTGAAGAAGGAAATATCATGGAGAGAAGCATTCTGAGAAACTGCTCTGTGTTCTGTTAATTCATCTCACAGAGTTACATCTTTCCCTTCAAGAAGCCTTTCGCTAAGGCTGTTCTTGTGGAATTGGCAAAGGGATATTTGGAAGCCCATAGAAGGCTATAGTGAAAAAGGAAATATCTTCCGTTCAAAACTGGAAAGAAGCTTTCTGAGAAACTGCTCTGTGTTCTGTTAATTCATCGCACAGAGTTACATCTTTCCCTTCAAGAAGCCTTTCGCTAAGGCTGTTCTTGTGGAATTGGCAAAGGGATATTTGGAAGCCCGTAGAATGCTATAGGGAAAAAGGAAATATCTTCCGTTCAAAACTGGAAAGAAGCTTTCTGAGAAACTGCTCTGTGTTCTGTTAATTCATCTCACAGAGTTACATCTTTCCCTTCAAGAAGGCTTTCGCTAAGGCTGTTCTTGTGGAATTGGCAAAGGGATATTTGGAAGCCCATAGAGGGCTTTGGTGAATAAGGAAATATCATGGAAAGAAGCATTCTGAGAAACTGCTCTGTGTTCTGTTAATTCATCTCACAGAGTTAAATCTTTCCCTTCAAGAAGCCTTTGGCTAAGGCTGTTCTTGTGGAATTGGAAAAGGGATATTAGGAAGCCCATAGAGGGCTATGGTGAAAAAGGAAATATCTTCCGTTCAAAACTGGAAAGAAGCTTTCTGAGAAACTGCTCTGTGTTCTGTTAATACATCTCACAGAGTTATATGTTTCCCTTCAACAAGCCTATCGCTAAGGCTGTTCTTGTAGAATTGGCAAACGGATATATGGAAGCCTATAGAGGGCTATAGTGAAAAAGGAAATATCTTCCGTTCAAAACTGGAAAGAAGCTTTCTAAAGAACTGATCTGTGTTCTGTTAATTCATCTCACAGAGTTACATCTTTCCCCTCAAGAAGCCTATCGCTAAGGCTGTTTTTCTGGAATCGGCAAAGTTATATATGGAAGCCCATAGAGGGCTATAGTGAAAAAGGACATATCTTCCGTTCAAAACTGGAAATAAGCTTTCTGAGAAACTGCTCTGTGTTCTGTTAATTCATCTCACAGAGTTACATCTTTCCCTTCAAGAAGCCTTTCGCTAAGGCTGTTCTTGTGGAATTGGCAAAGGGATATTAGGAAGCCCATAGAGGGCTATGGTGAAAAAGGAAATATCTTCCGTTCAAAACTGGAAAGAAGCTTTCTGAGAAACTGCTCTGTGCTCTGTTAATTGATCTCACAGAGTTACATCTTTCCCTTCAAGAAGCCATTCGCTAAGGCTGTTCTTGTGGAATTGGCAAAGGGATATTTGGAAGCCCATAGAAGGCTCCGGTGAAAAAGGAAATATCTTCCGTACAAAACTGGAAAGAGGCTTTCTGAGAAACTGCTCTGTGTTCTGTTAATTCATCTCACAGAGTTACATCTTTCCCTTCAAGAAGCCTTTCGCTAAGGCTGTTCTTGTGGAATTGGCAAAGGATATTTGGAAGCCCATAGAGGGCTATGGTGAAAAAGGAAATATCTTCCGTTCAAAACTGGAAAGAAGCTTTCTGAGAAACTGCTCTGTGCTCTGTTAATTGATCTCACAGAGTTACATCTTTCCCTTCAAGAAGCCATTCGCTAAGGCTGTTCTTGTGGAATTGGCAAAGGGATATTTGGAAGCCCATAGAAGGCTATGGTGAAAAAGGAAATATCTTCCGTACAAAACTGGAAAGAAGCTTTCTGAGAAACTGCTCTGTGTTCTGTTAATTCATCTCACAGAGTTACATCTTTCCCTTCAAGAAGCCTTTCGCTAAGGCTGTTCTTGTGGAATTGGCAAAGGGATATATGGAAGCCCATAGAGGGCTATAGTAAAAAGGAAATATCTTCCGTTCAAAACTGGAAAGAAGCTTTCTGAAGAACTGATCTGTGTTCTGTTAATTCATCTCACAGAGTTACATCTTTCCTTCAAGAAGCCTTCGCTAAGGCTGTTCTTGTGGAATTGGCAAGGATATTTGGAAGCCCATAGAGGGCCATGGTGAATAAGGAAATATCATGGAAAGAAGCATTCTGAGAAACTGCTCTGTGTTCTGTTAATTCATCTCACAGAGTTACATCTTTCCTTCAAGAAGCCTTCGCTAAGGCTGTTCTTGTGGAATTGGCAAAGGATATTTGGAAGCCCATAGAGGGCTATGGTGAAAAAGGAAATATCTTCCGCTCAAAACTGGAAAGAAGCTTTCTGAGAAACTGCTCTGTGTTCTGTTAATTCATCTCACAGAGTTACATCTTTCCTTCAAGAAGCCTTTCGCTAAGGCTGTTCTTGTGGAATTGGCAAAGGATATATGGAAACCCTTAGCGGGCTATATTGAAAAGGACATATCTTCCGCTTCAAAACTGGAAAGAAGCTTTCTGAGAAACTGCTCTGTGTTCTGTTAATTCATCTCCCAGAGTTACATCTTTCCCTTCAAGAAGCCTTTCGCTAAGGCTGTTCTTGTGGAATTCGCAAAGGGATGTTTGAAAGCCCATAGAGGGCTATCGTGAGAAAGGAAATATCTTCCGTTCAAAACTTGAAAGAAGCTTTCTGAGAAACTGCTCTGTGTTCTGTTAATTCATCGCACAGAGTTACATCTTTCCCCTCAAGAAGCCTTTCGCTAAGGCTGTTCTTGTGGAATTTGCAAAGAGATATTTGGAATCCCATAGAGGGCTATGGTGAAAAAGGAAATACCTTCCGTACAAAACTGGAAAGAAGCTTTCTGAGAAACTGCTCTGTGTTCTGTTAATTCATCTCACAGAGTTACATCTTTCCCTTCAAGAAGCCTTTCGCTAAGGCTGTTCTTGTGGAATTGGCAAAGGGATATTTGGAAGCCCATAGAAGGCTATAGTGAAAAAGGAAATATCTTCCGTTCAAAACTGGAAAGAAGCTTTCTGAGAAACTGCTCTGTGTTCTGCTAATTCATCGCACAGAGTTACATCTTTCCCTTCAAGAAGCCTTTCGCTAAGGCTGTTCTTGTGGAATTGGCAAAGGGATATTTGGAAGCCCATAGAGGGCTATAGTGAAAAAGGAAATATCTTCCGTTCAAAACTGGAAAGAAGCTTTCAGAGAAACTGCTCTGTGTTCTCTTAATTCATCTCACAGAGTTACATCTTTCCCTTCAAGAAGCCTTTCGCTAAGGCTGTTCTTGTGGAATTGGCAAAGGGATATTTGGAAGCCCATAGAGGGCTATGGTGAAGAAGGAAATATCTTCCGTTCAAAACTGGAAAGAAGCTTTCTGAGAAACTGCTCTGTGTTCTGTTAATTCATCTCACAGAGTTACATCTTTCCCTTCAAGAAGCCTTTCGCTAAGGCTGTTCTTGTGGAATTGGCAAAGGGATATTTGGAAGCCCATAGAGGCTACGGTGAAAAAGGAAATATCTTCCGTACAAAACTGGAAAGAAGCTTTCTGAGAAACTGCTCTGTGTTCTGTTAATTCATCTCACAGAGTTACATCTTTCCCTTCAAGAAGCCTTTCGCTAAGGCTGTTCTTGTGGAATTGGCAAAGGGATATAAGGTAGCCTATAGAGGGCTATAGTGAAAAAGGAAATATCTTCCATTCAAAACTGGAAAGAAGCTTTCTGAAGAACTGATCTGTGTTCTCTTAATTCATCTCACAGAGTTACATCTTTCCCTTCAAGAAGCCTTTCGCTAAGGCTGTTCTTCTGGAATTGGCAAAGGGATATTTGGAAGCCCATAGAGGGCTATAGTGAAAAAGGACATATCTTCCGTTCAAAACTGGAAAGAAGCTTTCTGAGAAACTGCTCTGTCTTCTGTTAATTCATCTCACAGAGTTACATCTTTCACTTCAAGAAGCCTTTCGCTAAGGCTGTTCTTGTGGAATTGGCAAAGGGATATTTGGAAGCCCATAGAGGGCTATGGTGAAGAAGGAAATATCTTCCGTTCAAAACTGGAAAGAAGCTTTCTGAGAAACTGCTCTGTGTTCTGTTAATTCATCTCACAGAGTTACATCTTTCCCTTCAAGAAGCCTTTCGCTAAGGCTGTTCTTGTGGAATTGGCAAAGGGATATTTGGAAGCCCATAGAGGGCTATGGTGAAAAAGGAAATATCTTCCGTTCAAAACTGGAAAGAAGCTTTCTGAAGAACTGCTCTGTGTTCTCTTAATTCATCTCACAGAGTTACATCTTTCCCTTCAAGAAGCCTTTCGCTAAGGCTGTTCTTGTGGAATTGGCAAAGGGATATTTGGAAGCCCATAGAGGGCTATAGTGAAAAAGGACATATCTTCGGTTCAAAACTGGAAAGAAGCTTTCTGAGAAACTGCTCTGTGTTCTGTTAATTTATCTCACAGAGTTACATCTTTCCCTTGAAGAAGCCTTTCGCTTAGGCTGTTCTTGTGGAATTGGCAAAGGGATATTTGGAAGCCCATAGAGGGCTATGGTGAAAAAGGAAATATCTTCCGTTCAAAACTGGAAAGAAGCTTTCTGAGAAACTGCTCTGTGTTCTGTTAATTCATCTCCCAGAGTTACATCTTTCCCTTCAAGAAGCCTATCGCTAAGGCTGTTCTTCTGGAATCGGCAAAGGGATATATGGGAGCCCATAGAAGGCTATAGTGAAAAAGGAAATATCTTCCGTTCAAAACTGGAAAGAAGCTTTCTGAGAAACTGCTCTGTGTTCTGTTAATTTATCTCACAGAGTTACATCTTTCCCTTCAAGAAGCCTTTCGCTAAGGCTGTTCTTGTGGAATTGGCAAAGGGATATTTGGAAGCCCATAGAGGGCTATAGTGAAAAAGGAAATATCTTCCCTTCAAAACTGGAAAGACGCTATCTGTGAAACTGCTCTGTGTTCTTTAATTCATCTCACAGAGTTACGTCTTTCCCTTCAAGAAGCCTTTCGCTAAGGCTGTTCTTGTGGAATTGGCAAAGGGATATTTGGAAGCCCGCAAAGGGCTATAGTGAAAAAGAAAATATCTTCCGTTCAAAATTGGAAAGAAGCTTTCTGAGAAACTGCTCTGTGTTCTGTTAATTCATTTCACAGAGTTACATCTTTCCCTTGAAGAAGCCTTTCGCTAAGGCTGTTCTTGTGGAATTGGCAAAGGATATTTGAAGCCCATAGAGGGCTATGGTGAAAAGGAAATATCTTCCGTTCAAAACTGGAAAGAAGCTTTCGGAAGAACTGCTCTGTGTTCTCTTAATTCATCTCACAGAGTTACATCTTTCCCTTCAAGAAGCCTTTCGCTAAGGCTGTTCTTCTGGAATTGGCAAAGGGATATTTGGAAGCCCATAGAGGGCTATAGTGAAAAAGGACATATCTTCCGTTCAAAACTGGAAAGAAGCTTTCTGAGAAACTGCTCTGTGTTCTGTTAATTCATCTCACAGAGTTACATCTATCCCTTCAAGAAGCCTTTCGCTAAGGCTGTCGTTGTGGAATTTGCAAAGGGATATTTGGAAGCCCATAGAGGGCTATGGTGAAGAAGGAAATATCTTCCGCTCAAAACTGGAAAGAAGCTTTCTGAGAAACTGCTCTGTGTTCTGTTAATTCATCTCACAGAGTTACATCTTTCCCTTCAAGAAGCCTATCGCTAAGGCTGTTCTTCTGGAATCGGCAAAGGGATATATGGAAGCCCATAGAGGGCTATAGTGAAAAAGGACATATCTTCCGTTCAAAACTGGAAATAAGCTTTCTGAGAAACTGCTCTGTGTTCTGTTAATTCATCTCACAGAGTTACATCTTTCCCTTCAAGAAGCCTTTCGCTAAGGCTGTTCTTGTGGAATTAGCAAAGGGATATTAGGAAGCCCACAGAGGGCTATGGTGAAAAAGGACATATCTTCCGTTCAAAACTGGAAAGAAGCTTTCTGAGAAACTGCTCTGTGTTCTGTTAATTCATCTCACAGAGTTACATCTTCCCCTTCAAGAAGCCTTTCGCTAAGGCTGTTCTTGTGGAATTGGCAAAGGGATATTTGGAAGCCCATAGAAGGCTCCGGTGAAAAAGGAAATATCTTCCGTACAAAACTGGAAAGAGGCTTTCTGAGAAACTGCTCTGTGTTCTGTTAATTCATCTCACAGAGTTACATCTTTCCCTTCAAGAAGCCTTTCGCTAAGGCTGTTCTTGTGGAATTGGCAAAGTGAAATATGGGAGCCGATAGAGGGCTATAGTGAAAAAGGAAATATCTTCCGTTCAAAACTGGAAAGAAGCTTTCTGAAGAACTGATCTGTGTTCTGTTAATTCATCTCACAGAGTTACATCTTTCCTTCAAGAAGCCATTCGCTAAGGCTGTTCTTGTGGAATTGGCAAAGGGATATTTGGAAGCCCATAGAAGGCTACCGTGAAAAAGGAAATATCTTCCGCACAAAACTGGAAAGAGGCTTCCTGAGAAACTGCTCTGTGTTCTGTTAATTCATCTCACAGAGTTACATCTTTCCCTTCAAGAAGCCTTTCGCTAAGGCTGTTCTTGTGGAATTGGCAAAGGGATATTTGGAAGCCCATAGAGGGCTATGGTGAAGAAGGAAATATCTTCCGCTCAAAACTGGAAAGAAGCTTGAGAAACTGCTCTGTGTTCTGTTAATTCATCTCACAGAGTTACATCTTTCCTTCAAGAAGCCTTTCGCTAAGGCTGTTCTGTGGAATTGGCAAAGGGATATTTGGAAGCCCATAGAGGGCTATAGTGAAAAAGGACATATCTTCCGTTCAAAACTGGAAAGAAGCTTGAGAAACTGCTCTGTGTTCTGTTAATTCATCTCACAGAGTTACATCTTTCCTTCAAGAAGCCTTTCGCTAAGGCTGTTCTTGTGGAATTGGCAAAGGATATTTGAAAGCCCCTAGAGGGCTATGGTGAAGAAGGAAATATCTTCCGCTCAAAACTGGAAAGAAGCTTGAGAAACTGCTCTGTGTTCTGTTAATTCATCTCACAGAGTTACATCTTTCCTTCAAGAAGCCTTCGCTAAGGCTGTTCTTCTGGAATTGGCAAAGGATATATGGAAGCCCATAGAGGCTATAGTGAAAAAGGAAATATCTTCCGTTCAAAACTGGAAAGAAGCTTTCTGAGAAACTGCTCTGTGTTCTGTTAATTTATCTCACAGAGTTACATCTTTTCCTTCAAGAAGCCTTTCGCTAAGGCTGTTCTTGTGGAATTGGCAAAGGGATATTTGGAAGCCCATAGAGGGCTATAGTGAAAAAGGAAATATCTTCCGCTCAAAACTGGAAAGAAGCATTCTGAGAAACTGCTCTGTGTTCTTTAATTCATCTCACAGAGTTACATCTTTCCTTCAAGAAGCCTTTCGCTAAGGCTGTTCTTGTGGAATTGGCAAAGGATATTTGGAAGCCCAAAGGGCTATAGTGAAAAGAAAATATCTTCCGTTCAAAACTGGAAAGAAGCTTTCTGAGAAACTGCTCTGTGTTCTGTTAATTCATTTCACAGAGTTACATCTTTCCTTGAAGAAGCCTTCGCTAAGGCTGTTCTGTGGAATTGGCAAAGGGATATTTGGAAGCCCATAGAGGGCTATAGTGAAAAAGGAAATATCTTCCGCTCAAACCTGGAAAGAAGCTTTCTGAAGAACTGCTCTGTGTTCTCTTAATTCATCTCACAGAGTTACATCTTTCCTTCAAGAAGCCTTCGCTAAGGCTGTTCTTCTGAATTGGCAAAGGATATTTGGAAGCCCATAGAGGGCTATAGTGAAAAAGGACATATCTTCCGCTCAAAACTGGAAAGAAGCTTGAGAAACTGCTCTGTGTTCTGTTAATTCATCTCACAGAGTTATATCTATCCTCAAGAAGCCTTTCGCTAAGGCTGTCGTTGTGGAATTGGCAAAGGATATTTGGAAGCCCATAGAGGCTATGGTGAAGAAGGAAATATCTTCCGCTCAAAACTGGAAAGAAGCTTTCTGAGAAACTGCTCTGTGTTCTGTTAATTCATCTCACAGAGTTACATCTTTCCTTCAAGAAGCCTATCGCTAAGGCTGTTCTTCTGAATCGGCAAAGGATATATGGAAGCCCATAGAGGGCTATAGTGAAAAAGGACATATCTTCCGCTTCAAAACTGGAAATAAGCTTTCTGAGAAACTGCTCTGTGTTCTGTTAATTCATCTCACAGAGTTACATCTTTCCTTCAAGAAGCCTTTCGCTAAGGCTGTTCTTGTGGAATTAGCAAAGGGATATTAGGAAGCCCACAGAGGGCTATGAGTGAAAAAGGACATATCTTCCGCTCAAAACTGGAAAGAAGCTTGAGAAACTGCTCTGTGTTCTGTTAATTCATCTCACAGAGTTACATCTTCCCCTTCAAGAAGCCTTTCGCTAAGGCTGTTCTTGTGGAATTGGCAAAGGGATATTTGGAAGCCCATAGAAGGCTCCGGTGAAAAAGGAAATATCTTCCGTACAAAACTGGAAAGAGGCTTTCTGAGAAACTGCTCTGTGTTCTGTTAATTCATCTCACAGAGTTACATCTTTCCCTTCAAGAAGCCTTTCGCTAAGGCTGTTCTTGTGGAATTGGCAAAGTGAAATATGGGAGCCGATAGAGGGCTATAGTGAAAAAGGAAATATCTTCCGTTCAAAACTGGAAAGAAGCTTTCTGAAGAACTGATCTGTGTTCTGTTAATTCATCTCACAGAGTTACATCTTTCCTTCAAGAGCCATTCAAGGCTGTTCTTGTGGAATTGGCAAAGGATATTTGGAAGCCCATAGAAGGCTACCGTGAAAAAGGAAATATCTTCTCCGCACAAAACTGGAAAGAGGCTTCCTGAGAAACTGCTCTGTGTTCTGTTAATTCATCTCACAGAGTTACATCTTTCCTTCAAGAAGCCTTCGCTAAGGCTGTTCTTGTGGAATTGGCAAAGGATATTTGGAAGCCCATAGAGGGCTATGGTGAAGAAGGAAATATCTTCCGCTTCAAAACTGGAAAGAAGCTTTCTGAGAAACTGCTCTGTGTTCTGTTAATTAATCTCACAGAGTTACATCTTTCCTTCAAGAAGCCTTTCGCTAAGGCTGTTCTTGTGGAATTCAAAGGGATGTTTGAAAGCCCTTAGAGGCTATAGTGAAAAAGGAAATATCTTCCGTTCAAAACTGGAAAGAAGCTTTCTGAGAAACTGCTCTGTGTTCTGTTAATTCATCTCACAGAGTTACATCTTTCCTTCAAGAAGCCTTTCGCTAAGGCTGTTCTTGTGGAATTGGCAAAGGATATTTGG